>JAXIVJ010017364.1:0-17500 GCA_036785665.1 Chirona hameri
AACAAATAACAAGTACCTATGGAACAAAACCACCTACCTATATGATAATAATTATTGTTAATACTATTGTAAATACATATTACTGATAATATTTATTGATACAAATTTTCTGTTTAGTTCCACATGAGAAAGGACATATATTAGTCATAGTCATATCATTGGTAGTTTTGGTAGTGAACAAATATTGTAATTTATGCAATTACAATTATAAAGGTGGAATGACTGCCCAACACAAAAAAAAAACATTTTGCAAAGAAATCTTAAGTGGCCTAAGACCTTATCCCAGAATGCAAACCTGTCTAGTTCCACTTCAACTTCTTATCACAATAGCTCCATAATTTATATATGGCCTTGCATAATTCCACGTGACGCCCTCCCCAGCAACACTTTCCAAACCCCAATTCCAACCATACCTTCCAAACAAATGTGTTTTGATGCGTCACATTTGTGACGAATTCGCCAGGTCTGGGCCGTAAAAGAATCACGTGTGTCAATTCAGCAGCAGATCGATATTCGCGAATGTGTCACTTTGACAGATATTCACAACTTTACACCTCAGAATCGCGACGCCTCCGAATTGCGTGAAGACAATTGTTCATGTTCGTATTCGAAAATAAGCTGTAATATCAAATCCTAACCCTTGGGGCCAGTTCAATTTTTTTTAATAAGTCCATCAGCCGACATCCTCAATATGTTAGGACATTTTCATTTTGATGATTTTAAGTCATTTATGGTGATACAGTTAGTAATTTTGGTGACGGGATTAATTGTGTGCGCCGTTTTGAGCTCAACGATTCGCAATTGTCAAATACTTCAGCCGCCATTAGGCGCAGCAGTGAAGTTGTACCAGGGCAGTTGTACGGCCTTGGCCTTGGCAGTGAAGTAGCTTTGTTTCTCTGTGCCCAAGGTCTGTATAAATCTGTGCCAATGCCGTATAAGAATGGCTCCGTGCGTGTGGCTGGCTTGAATGTTAGTTATAGATATCTTGGCTTGGATAGTGAGGAAACCGAGGATACTCTTTCTCTGTAATTTAAGACAGGTTGATTATTGTATTTTTGTTATTCAAGATATGATTGTCACTCCCAATGTTTTTAGTATGTTTGTCATACTAAATGTCAGGAAAACTTGCCTATTCCCCATTATCCTGTGAAGTATATTTATTATTTACTAGTCCATGTCAACATTGATCAAACAGGTAGTAAGTTACGTACCTCAACCTTGTTTGTAGAAGCTATTACAATTACAACCCAAACATTGCATTGTGTGATGTTGAGTGATGAGTGCATACTTATTACATACTTTTGTAAAAACTTATTTTAAGCTGCTCGTTTGGACTTGCGCGATCTTATCATGGTTTGTATTTTTGCAAACCACCAAAGATGAAAGAAGTCTACTCACCTTGACCTGTTCCACTCTCCTGTGAGTCTGCTGTTGATTATTTATCTCAAGTTCCGACTTTTGTGGGATTTCATTACTTGATCAATGGTCCATATATATCCATTTTCCATTGGTGTTTCAATGTGGTGTGTGTTAAAATGGTGCAAAATGCACATGGCAAACTATAAATATTCCCGTTAAAAAATTTTAAGTGTAGAATGAAGTATACATGCAGATTGCTAGCTGTCGAGTGCCGGGCCTGGCGGGTGCTGCCACATGTGGCCGGGCTTGATGCCGGTCCCAACTCATGCATGAGCGGTGGCGGTGTGGGGCCGGTTCCTGTTTTTTGTGGACATTTTTGCATCTCTATTTTTTTTCTATTTTTACCTCAGGTCAAGATCAAGTGTTGACCCAAGTAGGTCATGTTGCATATTGGGACAGGTGTCTCGACCAGACAAACACATTGGTGCCGGTTTCACTTCTCTATCTTCATTCGGTCGAGAGTTATTGACAAAATGGTGTTGGTGACCTCGGATGACCTCAGCTGACCCTGTATAGGTATAGGTATAGGTTGAGGGTATAGGTAGGCCCTTACCTATACCGAAATCTGAAAACTCAACGGATTTGGTCCACTATATTTTGGGGGAGCCCCTATTTCAGCATTTTGTTATTGACAAAACGTTGAATATAGGTATTTGCAATATCAGTCATACCCTTTCTATCATTTTAAGTGCCGTGCATGGTGCTAAAAATATATAATGTGTACAGTCAAGGGCGGCCCCAGACTGCTGATGAAGAATTGACCAAGAGGGTAGTCGAGGTTTGTGACCAGGGGGTAGAATAGCACATCTCATGAAGGTGGTAGCCGTTTTTACAAGCAGTAAATCTTATGCATGCGATAGCAGTGCATCATATTGGTTTGTGTCTCGTGTGGACTTAAATGTTCTTGAACTAAAAAATAGGCAGGATTTTAGGAAGGGAGAAGCTTGAAGAAAATGTTTCACAAAAGCTGCACTTAAACTTAACTAACAATGGTATTTACGAAAAATGGATACGCATACAGTTATTATTGCGCCGCGAAGCGGCGGCAAAATTTGAGGTTTTGAGCGAGCTGGAGAACTAATTTTAGCTATTGGAACCAGGATGCAGAGTCAAAACGAGGAAATATGTCTGGAGCAAAAGGTGGGGTCAAAAGACATGTTGCCCCCTCCCCATTTAAGGCCAAAGGTGGGGCTATATTCCCCATGTCCCCCCCCCCCTACGACCGTCAGTGTGTAGTCTATATTAGACCCTTTGTACTAGAAAAGAACACTGAATGATTTGCGCCGCGTAGCGGCGTGATTTTTGGGATTTTTTTCCTGATTTGTTTATAATTTTTGCTTTATTTTTTTGCCCCTGGTGCCGCGGCGCAATGGTGCCCCTTCACGGCCCAAGGGGGGTGATGACCCCCCGTGACCCCCCCCCCCCCCCTGGACCGGCCACTGTGCATATCCTCGGAATAGGAAGCATTTAAATATTTCCCCATTGACTTATAATGAGGTCACGAAATTGACCCGACCTTAGGTCACTGATATACAAAAAAAAATCCGAGATAAACGAATTGTAGGTACCTATGACCTTATGAAACTCTGTAAGTTTGAAACTCAACAGTCAAAAACTGTGGCTGTGGTACGACCGCATTGTTTTGGAGGTGGGGTCACGTGACCTGGCCTAGTGACCTGACCTGAGATGACTTGAGGTCAACAATTTCACACAATATTGGTAATTGATGCCCGAACACTATGTGCAAAAAGCAGTGCGCGCGGCGCCGCCGTTTTCCGCCATCCTGGAGAAACCTTAAGGGGGACGTCTAAACGCCCCCCCCCCCCCCCCCCCCCGGCACGGCGGGGGATAAGTCAGTCAAAAGTAAAGACATTGCTTTGAAATTTAGTTTGGTTATCTTCCAATTTGTTTCTCTAATGTAAATTCCTTTTTTATTATCTTCAATATTTTGATTTTGTGGAAATTTTCAAGAAAAAAAGTTTTTTGAATTTTTGGGGGTCAGAAAAACAACCTTTTACAACTCCGAGATAGACATTTGAACGAAAATGTAATTTCCTTTCTTCTGGCTTTTGTATTTGCAGTTTTCATCAAACCTCGATTTTCTATGGTTTTTCAAACATGCATCATTTTTCACTGGCGGTCCAAGAATGGGGGGGGGGGGCTAAAATTTCGCTCCGCTTCAGCAGCGAAAAGTTGTTGACTGGGGGGGGGGGGGTGGAGTCGGGTCGTCAGCGCGAAAAATCGTTGAGCGGGTGTGATGTGGTGTCGGGTTCTGAAAGCAAAAGTCATTGACGGGGGGGATTTTTGTCTTCCTAATTGTGACTTCTTACAGCCAATGCAGTAACACGCGGGGCGGGGGACATCCTTGTATTGAATGCCCGTCATGCTCCTGTGTGGGGGATTTGCCCCTAATGCCCCCACTCCACTGGATCCGCCAGTGGTAAAAACCAGACAAACCCAATTTTACCTCTTCTGTCGCTTTCAAACATTTTTGTTTGTAGCTGAGTTCATGCAGAGTCTGATCTTGACTAATTGGAAATGCTAAAATTTGTGAGACCTCTACTCATAGCACCCATACAATGCACCGGGATAAGTACCTAAGCATGGTGCAAAATGGGTGTCAGATTTAAAATTGGTACCTGAAATTACTTGAGTCTGGATATGACCTGAGGCCAAAGTAGCCATCCCAAGCTATAATAATTTAAAATAGCATTGGCAATGAAAAATATTAACTTTACCTACACATTCACAAAGTGTGAATTGTATTTGGCTACATGTTTACAGGGAAAAGGAAAACAACGATACCCAAATCCCAGTCACAATTCCTCAAATACTGTCGAAATGCGTTCCACGCACGCTATAAACTTTGGCGCCAAAACGCGATGTTTGTTAACTTACGTTGGTTGTAGGAATCGCTCCAGATCGAAAATAGCGCCAGACGCGCCACGCGTATTTGAAAATGTCGAATACAAAGGCAAGGCCCATCATACTTAGCAGTGGCGGCTCGTCATATGAGGCAACTGAGGCCAGGCCTCACCTATTATTTAGGAAGAATGTGCTTTGAAATATCCATTGGTGACCATAGAAAAAAGATGTGTGAGTGATTCCCATTCTGCACATCGCAGTGCATTTTATTATGGCATATCACCGAAATTTTCCGGCTCTTCCATCCACCCGCCAGTACGTTTGCCATACTACAGCAAACCACTACGAGCCGACTGAGGCCCGGCCGGCTTGCCGCCTCACCGCCTCCGCCCGTTCAGCCCAGCTACTGAGGCACCAGCGGGCGAACGCCTCTCAGCCAACGGTGCCGTGCAGTGCCGACCAATGGTAGCCATCTGAGGCACGGATGTTTTGGACCTCAAAGCGATTATTCGGCTCCTAGGAGTCGTAGCGACGGAAATCGAAGTTCATGAAGAAGAGAACATGTTGATCTATCGATCTGGTCACATTTTTGCGTTGAAAACTATCATCTATTATCCATATTATCATTATGCTATTTTATTATCGTACCGCAGTCTGCTAGCGTCGGCGGCGGGCAGACCGTTGGCGGCCGAATAAAGCGGCAACTTTGGAATCCCCTGCAACCGTATGGCGATGTTCCCATCGAACTGCGGTGTTCTTTAGATAAGTGAATATTCATCACCATAAGGATACAGAGCATTCTTCAATATTACGCGAGATATAACTTAATTTTGGCGTTATAATTCGTTACGGGTATGTGATGCTCCAGAAAATGTCGCAGCTCTCTCGCGCGGCGGCATGATCCCAGGCCCGGCTGAGGCCGCCGCCAGTCCGGCCTCTAGAGGCTGACGCAAATACGCATGCGTAATACGATCTGCTCGAAGGCTCAGATTCGAATGCTGCCGCGAGGTGTAGAGAACTGTGACTGTAATCTGTATATAGTATGATTAAAAGCAAAGTCTGTGATATAATTTCCGAACTAAAGAGTTAAGATTTTGGCACCGCCCGATTCAATGGAGACCAAAGGCCGGCACTCCCAAACGCCTGAAATCAGCCGTAGATTGGCTTACGTTCTGACATGATTTGAGGGAAACCTGAGTAACTTGAACGGCTTATTTAATATTTGTTTCAGAATCTTAGGAACGTCATGAAAGCTGGGGGTGAAACTTCGATCTTGTCTTGAGTGAACCCCAACCCCTGTCCATTATGCAAAATGTATTTGTATAGGTATTTGAGCTCCTCTCGTCTTGCTCTACCTTTTACTGGCCCAAATGTTCCTTATTAGACAAAAATAAAGATTTTATAAATCATTCTGATCAAATAGTAGGGGCATGCCGGATGCAATCTTTCTCATATGTTGGAGACCAGGCCAGTAATCTTTTCAATCTTTCGTTCGTTCCTACGCCTGTGATTTGTTTTAAGCATGTTAACTAAACTCGCAAGTCGCAGCTGCTCCTCCGTTGCAACTTCTGGACTTGGGCCTCAGGTACTTTGAGGACCACGAGCCGCCACTGATACTTAGGGACAGTGGCGTAACGAGTATCAACTATCAGGTCATGCAGATCATGACCTGATCCTTTGGACCCCAGGCGCCATAGGCGTACACAAGAAGGGGGAGGGGGCAAACGGGGCAATTGCCCCCCCCCCCCCCCCTGAAGGTCTGTACGTGCCATAGGCGTACACAAGAAGGGGGAGGTCGAAAAAATGAATGTTTTTTTAAAGAGAAAAATGGTGAAAATATGCCCTTTTAAAAATAACAAATCCGGTGAGCTTTTTTGGTGGGGGTACTTTATGCCCCCCTGAGCAAAAATTGCCCCTCCTGGAGTAAATCCTCGGTACGCCACTGCGAGGCGCCCATGCAAAGCTGGCGCCCCTCCGATCAGTCACGACGCCCCTCTGGCCAGTGACGGCGCCACTCCGGCAAGTGAGGACGCTCCTCCGGCCAGTGACGGCACTCTTGCGGCCAGTGACGGCGCCCCCAGCCAGTGAGGGCGTCCCCTGCCATAGACGGCGCCTCTCTGGCCCATGACAGCGCCACTGCCGCCAGTGACCACGCCTTTCCGGCGATTGACGGCGTCTCTCCGGCTAGTGACGGCGCCCCTCCGGCGAGTGACGGCGCTCCTCCGGCCAGTGACTCTCTTTCCACACGGTGCGGAAGGAGAGCCCCCCCCCCCCCCCCCCCTCCTGCAAAATTTCGCCAATATTGGTGGCGGCCCTGTCGATCGGGTGGCGCCCCTGTCGATCGGGTGGCGCAATGACCTGGTCCTTTGTGAATTTCTGCGTACGCCACTGCTTAGGGAGCCATAAGTCACTCAACGCTCAAGATATTGCTTTGACATTTGGTTTGGGCATCGTCCACACTTGGTTCTCCAATATATATTCCGGTCTTTTCATATGATTTGATATTTTATATGATTTTATGAAGAAGAAAAAAATTGGATAAAAAAATCCACCAAATCAAAATTTCCAAACATGTTCAAAAACCGGAATATATATTGGAGAACGAAGTATAGACAATACCCAAACCGAATTTCAAAACAATATCTTTAGTTTTGGCTGACTTATGGCTACTTAAGTATGATGGGTCTGGATTTTGTATTCGACATTTCCAAATATGCACGCGGCACTTTCCCTCCTGCTACCAAAATGATACAAAATAGAAGAAACACGAACGAGGAAAAAATAACGATTTTCTTTGGGTCGCAAAAGGTTATTTTTTTGCAGTCAGTACCCATTTTTCATCGCCAGTTTCAGCGGATTTGGGGGGGGGGGCTAATTTCTATTGCCGCCCCCGTCGAGCGTGGGGGGCGGCAATAGAAATTAGCCCCCCCCCCCCCCCTCCCCCAAATCCGCTGAAACTGGCGATGAAAAATGGGTACTGACTGCAAAAAAAAAAAATTGGGCCCCTGCCGCCCCTGGATCCGCCAGTGTATATATTCCGGCTTTTTCAAATGGTTTGATATTTTATATGATTTTATGAAGGAAAAAAATTTGGATAAAAAAATCCACAAAAACAAAATTTCCAAACATATTGAAAAACCGGAATATATATTAGAGAACGAAGTATAGACAATACCCAAACCGAATTTCAAAGTAATATCTTTAGTTTTAGCTGACTTATGGCTACTTAAGTATGATGGGTCCGGATTTTGTATTAGACATTTCCAAATATGCACGCGGCACTTTCCCTCCTGCTACCAAAATGCTACAAAATGGAGGAAACACGAACGAGGAAATTTTGCGATTTTTTTGTTCGCAAAAAGTTATTTTTCGCAGTCAGTACCCATTTTTCATCGTCAGTTTCAGCGGATTTGGGGGGGGGCTAATTTCTATTGCCGCCCACGTCGAGCGTGGGGGGGGGGGGGGGGGCTTTTGCCCCTGCCGCCCGCCCCCATGGATCCGCCAGTGTCGTTTTTCCACCCCAAAAAAATCCATGACATGATGTCATTAAATCGTCATTATCTCCCACAGTGCTACATTAATTTCATTTGATTTTTTTTTAGAAGACGAGAATTGATGTAGCATAAAGTACTGTAAGTTTTACGTCAATATCTATCATAATTATCTTAGCCATACCAAATTTAAGAGGAGGGGGTTTTGATGTGTGCCTCTCCTTTGCAAATTCAAGGGGGGAGCACGGTGCCCGCTCCGTTCCGCCGCCTATGGTCGGGGATCAGGTCAAATAAACAGATAAACAAGATATTTTTTAGGTCACACAGCGTATTATTCCAGCAATTAA
The DNA here is from genome assembly GCA_036785665.1 of Chirona hameri. Taxonomy (NCBI): domain Eukaryota; kingdom Metazoa; phylum Arthropoda; class Thecostraca; order Balanomorpha; family Balanidae; genus Chirona; species Chirona hameri. The sequence goes on from JAXIVJ010017364.1 coordinate 8,123, forward strand.
TGTCGGAACTAGTTTCAGAACACACAACAAATTATATCCAACCGCATATGAGCTCTTGTGACACTTCAAAACACAACAGTGCCGCTATTATGCGTCATTTCTGCCCATGTTCGGAAAAAGCGTCAGTCGTCGGACAGAACTCTCCTAGACAGCGTGGATGCTCAACAGAGTTGCTCCCCCGATCGGAGTGGATGTTCAACAGAGTTACTCCCCCCGGTCGGAGTGGATGTTCAACAGAGTTACTCCCCGGTCGGAGTGGATGTTCAACAGAGTTACTCCCCCGGTCGGAGTGGATGTTCAACAGAGTTACTCCCCCGGTCGGAGTGGATGTTCAACAGAGTTACTCCCCCGGTCGGAGTGGATGTTCAACAGAGTTACTCCCACGGTCGGAGTGGATGTTCAACAGAGTTACTCCCCCGGTCGGAGTGGATGTTCAACAGAGTTACTACCCCAGTCGGAGTGGATGTTCAACAGAGTTACTCCCCCGGTCGGAGTGGATGTTAAACAGAGTTACTCCCCCGGTCGGAGTGGCTGTTCAACAGAGTTACTCCTCGGTCGGAGTGGATGTTCAACAGAGTTACTCCCCCGGTCGGAGTGGATGTTCAACAGAGTTACTCCCACGGTCGGAGTGGATGTTCAACAGTTACTCCCCCGGTCGGAGCGGATGTTCAACAGAGTTGCTCCCCCGGTCGGAGTGGATGTTCAACAGAGTTACTCCCTCGGTCGGAGTGGATGTTCAACAGAGTTACTCCCCCGGTCGGAGCGGCCAGCCTGCGCCACTGGCCAGCGCGGCTCCATCTTTAATAACCGCCGCCGGCGCACTGGTCTGTTATGACGGCCATTTATCAGCGCGTCCTTTGTTGGTTTTCGGCGTTGGCCGGTCCGGCCGTCCCCTGAATAGATATGTGACCGTTCTACAGATGACGGGCTGCCGTAAAAAAGGCAGTCTGCCGGCCGGCGCCGATATCGGGGCCCGTATTTCCCCTGAGGGGATGAGGGGGAGAGGTGATCTCCGTGGCCGGAGAAGACGTGCCAGAGGGTTACGGCTCCGGTGCTGCCAGAGAAGAGAGATTCGCGGCGGATTAGACGTGAAATGAGCAGATCAAAGTTGGAGTTTCCTGCTGATGGAAGTCTTTTTTGGCGGAAAACCCAATACTTGCGGAGACAAAAGGGAACCAGGTGTGGTCAATGGTTTGGGGGAAAAATATGGTATAATAAGTGAGATATTTGAGTGTCGGTTTGGCAATGAAGTATTGCCAATGAAATATTGAAAGAAATCATGCTATGATGTATCAATTTCGGGTCCATGTAAAAGCGAATCGGCTTGCGTGACAAACGTCTCATACCGGTAGAAAATTGATACATCTCTTTAATCCTAATACACATTAGGCAAATAAATTTACAGCCATTATATAAAAGTGTAATAAGGTTTCAAACTTTGCTTAGAAGATCGACAAGAAGTTCTATTAACTTTCGAAACGCACACATTTTTTTATATTAAATTTAAAAACTTTTTGTGGCGTTCCGGATTGGTTACAGGACACATTGGCGAATGTCATTTTGCCGAATGTCATTTTGGCGAATGCATATTGTCGAAGGACACTTCGACGAAATGTGTTTTTGACGACATGTGAATATGCCGAAAGCAAAATAGCGAATGTCTTTTTGTCGAAATGTCTTCTTGCCCACATGTCATTTTGTCGAAATGTCTTTTTGTCGACATGTTAAAAGGTCGAAATGTGATTTTGCCGAAATGTGAAAAAGTCGAAATGTCCTTTTGCCGAATGTCATTTTGCCGACATGTGAAAAGATCGAAATGTCTTTTTGCCGAAATGTGATTTTGCCGACATGTGAAAAAGTCGAAATGTCTTTTTGCCGAATGTCATTTTGCCGACATGTGAAAAGATCGAAATGTCTTTTCGCCGAAATGTAATTTTGTCGACATGTGAAAAAGCCGAAATGTCATTTTGCCGAATGCTACTTTGCCGATGTGTGAAAAGGTCGAAATGCTTTTTTGCCGAAATGTTATTTTTTCGACATGTGAAAAGTCGAAATGCCTTTTTGCCGAATGTCATTTTATCGACATGTGAAATGTTCGAAATTTATTTTTCCCGAATGCCGAATGCCTTTGGTGTCATGCGCAGCAATTGTCATGTGTCAATATTGTTTGTGCGCGTGACGCTTTCAGCCTTCGTCTCGGCGCGCTCCTTCATTTCCGCGCGTGCGGCAGACTGTTCCATTGCAGCCCTGCTGGGGGCGTGATTGTGTCCCTTGCTCTCCACAAAGACCCCGCGAGCATACACGCCACGCCCTTTGCAACTCAGACGCACTCGGGCGCTGCTTCTCATGTATATCTTGTCGTCCCCACTCCTCGAGTTAGAAAACTGCCATATCAACTTTGGAACCAGCGACACCAATTTGGAATCAGCTATACCAACTTGGAATATTTTTAAAGCTCAAAACCTGGAACCACAAAAAAAGAACCACAAAAAAGAACCACCAAAAAAAATGCGCAAACAAATTGATTCTTATGCCCTAGATATGCATTCTCATCAATGCGTCGCATTGCTTATGGTGCGGACCTCTAAAAATGTGATTGTGCGTTTAAAAGTGCGTTAAAAAAATGTTAAAGTGAAATATTTTGCCCAATTATATAGGAAAGTAGCAACATAACACAAAATGCGCTGTGAAACGGACCTTTTTTTCTTCTAAACCGCATATAATTGAATTTGTAGTTAAATTGCGCCGCGGAGCGGCGCAAAAATGTTGAGTTGTATTCCCTGGACCAGGCACGTAGCCAGGATTTCGTCCAGGGAGGGGCGGCGCCTCGAAAGGGCCCCTTCCCGAGCGTTGAAAGGGCCCCTTCCCAAGCGTTGAAAGCCCCCCCCCCCCCCCCAACAAAAAAAAACGCATGAAAAGGCACGTTACAAGGCTGGAAAATGCAGTATGGCAGGTATGGCATGGGCCATACCAACGTTTAGGAGCTGGAGTTAGCAAACTGCCACATCAACTTTGGAACCAGCGACACGAATTTGGAATCAGCCATACCAACTTGGAATATTTTTTAAGCTCAAGACCTGGAACAAATTGCGCCGCGGAGCGGCACGAAAATTTTGAGTTTTATGCCCTGGGTTGCTTTCTCATCAATGCGTCGCATTGCGTATGGTGCGGACCTCTAAAATTGCTATATTGTGCGTTTAAAAGTGCGGGGGAAAAGTGCTAAAGTGAACTATTTTGCCCAATAATATAGGAAAGTAGCAACATAACACATAAATGCGCCGAGAAACTGACGATTTTTTCCTAACCCGCATATAATTGAATTTGTAGTTAAACTGCGCCGCGGAGCGGCGCGAAAATTTTGAGTGTTATTCCCTGTACAACTGTATTCTTACTGTTGAAAGGCCCAAGGTCCCTTCAGATCGTCTAGGGGCCCCTCTGACCTTTTCTACGCCCTTCCGACCTGTTCAGGGACTCATCTGGGATCCGCGAAGCGAAAAGACATGATGTGGAGTTGGTGATATATATAATACAAAGAGGGCTTACTCTACAGGACAAAAATAAAATCAGATCTTTCGGGTATATTGTAGCACCCTGACAAAGGGTGTTACAATATATCCGAAAGCTCCGCTTTTAATATTTTATTGTGGAGTAAGTCCTCTTTGTATTTAATCTTCATCTGGGATCTCTACGTGCTTTGACCCTTTCGGTCTCACCAGAGACTCCTCTTACCTTCCCAGAAGCCCCTCTTGTGTGTCAAGGGGCCATTCGGCCTGTTCGGAGGTCCTTCCGACCTGGCCAGGAACTGCACTGGCTGCTTTGTCGCCCTGCCGACATGCTCAGGGGCAGGGGCGGCGGATTGCGGGGCGCAGGGTACCCAAAATCCCCCCCCCCCCTCAAATGCAAATCCTGGGGAGGGGAAGGGTTCATGTTGCCCCCAGATTGAGCAGGCTAAAATCTGGGGGGGGGGGGCAAAACTACCCTTTGCCCCCCAGGATTTTCGACTGGGGGAATTTTGGGTACCCTGTTCCCGCAATCCGCCGCCCCTGCTCAGGGGCCCCACCGAACTGCCCAGGGGCCCCTCCAGTCTGGCTAGGAACTCATCCGGCATAATCAAGAGGCCTTCCGACCGGCCCAGGGACCCTTTCGGTCTAGCCAGGGGCCCTTCTGACTTGCCCAGGAGCCCCTCCGATCGGCCCAGCGACTCTTCTGGTCGGCCTGCGCTGGCTGCTTTGTCGCCCTGCCGACATGCTCAAGGGGCCCTCAGGCCTGCCCTGGAGCCCCTCCGTGCTGGCCAGGGGCCACTTCGGCATGTTCAGGGGCCCTTCTCACCCGCCCAGGGGTCCTTTCGGTCTGGGCAGGGGCCCCTCCGATCTGCGCAGGGGCCCTTTTAATTTGTCAGGGGTCCTCTGGTCTCTCCAGGGGCCCTTTAACCTTCTAAGGGGCCCTTCCGACCTAGCAAGGGACTGCGCTGGCTGCTTTGTCGCCTTGCGACATGCTCCGAGGGCCCTCCGACCTGCCCTGGGGCCCCTCCGTGCTGGCTAGGGGCTCATTCGGCATGTTCAGGGGCCCTTCTGACCACCTAGGGGCTCTTTCGGTCTGGCCAGGGCCCCTCTTAACTTCCAAGGGGCCCTCTGGTCTGTCCAGGGGCCCTCCAACCTACTCAGAGGCCCTTATGACCTGGCAAAGGACTGCGCTGGCCACTTTGTCGCCCTGTCGACATGCTCAGGGGCCTCTCAATCTGCCCAGGGGCCCCTCTGTGCTGGCTAGGGTCCCATTCGACGTGTTCAGGGGCCCATTCGACGTGCTCAGGGGGCCCTCTGACCCGCTCAGGGGCCCTTTCCGTCTGGCCAAGGGCCCCTCTGACATGCACAGGGCTCTTTTGAACGTCCAAGGGGCCCTCTGATCTTTCAGAGAGGGCCCTGGTGGCCCTAAAGGGCCTCTGAAGTCCTCTAAACTCTCTAAAGACCACGCTTCGTGTAGTATAAAACATATGATACCGCGCTTCGCGCGGTCTCGTCGGCCCTTTTCGGCGCGCTGCGCGCGCCGAAAAGGGCCCTCGCGCGCCATAAAGGGCCCTCCTGGCCTCCAGGGGAGGGCGGCCGCCCCCGCCGCCCTCCCCTTGGCTACGTGCCTGCCCTGGACAACTGCATTCTTACTGTTGAAAGGCCCAGGGTCCCTTCAGATCGTCTAGGGTCCCTCCGACCTTTTCAACGCCCTTCTGACCTGTTCAGGGACTCATCTGGGATCCGCAAAAAGACATGATGTGGAGTGGGTGATATATATTAAACACAAAAAGGGCTACTCTACAATACAAATTAAAATCGGAGCTTGCGTGTATATTGTAACACCCTTCGTTAGCGATTAAGAGGCATTCGGTAACATGTCACTGCTCATCTTAAAGACTAGCAATAACCTGTTACCGAATGCCTCTTAATCGCTGACGAAGGGTGTTACAATATACCCGAAAGCTCCGATTTAAATATTTGTATTGTGGAGTAAGTCCTCTTTGTATTTAATCTTCATCTGGGATCTCTATGTGCTTTGAGGCCCTTCCAGTCTGACCAGGGACTCCTCTGACCTTCCAAGAAGCCCCTCTTGTGTGTCAATGGGTTCATTCGGCCTGTTCAGAGGTTCTTCCGACCTGGCCCGGGACTGCACTGGCTGCTTTGTCACCCTGCCGACATGCGCAGGGGCCCCTCCGACCTGCCCAGGGGCCCCTCCAGTCTGGCTAGGAACTCATCCGGCATGCTCAAGGGCCCTTCCGACCGGACCAGGGACCGTTTCGGTCTGGTCAGGGGCCCCTCTGACTTGCCCAGGAGCCCCTCCGATCTGCTCAGCGACTCTTCTGGTCGAACTGCGCTGACTGCTTTGTTGCCCTGCCAACATGCTCAGGGGGCCCTCCTACCTCCCCTGGGCCTCTCCGTGCTGGCTAGGGGCCAACTCGGCATGTTCCGGGGCCCTTCTTACCCGCCCAGGGGCCCTTTCGGTCTGGTCAGGGGCCCCTCTGACCTGCACAGGGGCCCTTTGAACTTCCCAGGGACCCTCTGGGGTCTGTCCCAGGGCCCTCCAACCTGCTCAGGGGCCCTTATGACCTGGCAAAGGACTGTGCTGGCCGCTTTGTCACCCTGTCGACAGGCTCAGGGGCCTCTCGACCTGGCCAGGGGCCCCTCTGTGCTGGCTAGGGGCCCATTTGACCGTGTTCAGGGGGTTCTCGGACCCGCTCAGGGGCCCTTTCGGTCTGGCCAGGGGCCCCTCTGACATGCACAGGGCTCTTTTGAACGTCCAAGAGGCCCTCTGGTCTATCAGAGAGGGTCCTGGTGGCCCTACAGAGCTTCTGAAGTGCTCTAAACTCTCTACAGATCATGCTTCACGTGGTAAAGAGCCCATGATACCGCGCTTCGCGCGGTCTCGTCGGCCCTTTTCGGCTCGTGCAGCGCGCCGAAAACGGCCCTCAGCCGCCGAAAAGGGCCTTCCTGGCCTCCAGGATGGTGCGTCTGCACCTGCCCCCCCCCCCCCCCATGGCTACGTTCCTCCCTGGTGGATGGTACAACACCACAGCAGCAAGGGAGGGGCAGTGGAGCAGGATGTGCTCGGCAAAGAAGGCATTTCGACCTTTTTACATGTCGACAAAATGACTTTCGGCAAAAAAGGCATTTCGACTTTTTCACATGTCGACAAAATGACATTTCGGCAAGAAGGCATTTCGACCTTTTCACATGTCGGCAAAATGACATTCGGTAAAAAGACATTTCGACCTTTTCCCATGTCGACAAAATGACATTTCGGCAAAAAGGGATTTCGACCTTTTCACATGTCGACAAAATGTCATTCGGCAAAAAGCATTTCGATTTTTTCACATGTCGCCAAAATGACATTTCGACAAAATAACATGTCGGCAAAAAAAAAACATTTCGACATTTTGACACGTCCGCAAAAAGGCATTTAGACAAAAAGGCATTCGCCATTTTGCTTTCGGCATATTCACATTTCGACAAAAAGGCATGTCGTCAAAGTGTCCTTCGACAATATGCATTCGCCAAAATGACATTCGGCAAAATAACATTCGCCAATGTGTCTGGACACCCCCACGGACGGAGTCTGTTTCCGCACTCCCGTCCGCGACTCGCCGATACCACTAACGCAGTGTTTCATATGTAGATGAGCACCTGCCCGCCCGCCTGGACTGCATTAATAACATTAGTAGTTGGCGCACCTGCCCCCAGGGTGTGCTGCTGTCGGAGCGCCAGGTGTAAATCCCCATCCCCGGCCCCAGCCCATCTCCGGCCGTCCCAGGTCCCGCTGCAGGTCCCGGTCTCGGCCGTGCCAGCGATGGATGGCGGCTGGGAAGCTCCCTCCGGACGACGCCTCTCAATCTCCCGAATCTAAATGGGGCCTAAAATAAGCAATCAATAGCCGTCGGCGCCACTGGTGGTCAGCAAATGGCTGATTTAGCCGCGGCGACGGGGCGGAGGGGCGGAGGGGCGGAGGGGCGGAGGGGCGGAGGGGCGGAGGGGCGGAGGGGCGGAGGGGCGGTGGTGGCGGAGGGACAGGGCGATGGAGGTCTGGACCAGAGAAGAAGCCGAGAAGCCAGGTCGGGCTCCACAGGTCACGTTGGGACGCGACAGCCCTGCAGGCGTCCTGTCAGCCCGCTCAGTTGACCGGCCAGTGAGCTACAAGAGATATTTGTACAGCACCCGACGATAAGCTACACGTCACCATCACGCGCCTCGCGCCACGTGTTCCGGTGTCCACATGTCCACGTGTTCCGGTGTCCACGTGTCCACGTATCCACGAAGCACAAAACGTCGTCTCAATGAGCGCCCCTGTGATAAGCGATGGAAGCGATGGAAGCGATGGAAGCGATGGAAGCGATGGAAGCGATGGAAGCGATGGAAGCGATGGAAGCGATGGAAGCGATGGAAGCGATGGAAGCGATGGAAGCGATGGAAGCGATGGAAGCGATGGAAGCGATGGAAGCGATGGGGTTTCGACAGACGTGCCGCGCCGTCTCCGAGTCCGTTGATTCCGAGAACACACCCGGCCAACGCCCCGCCCCGCTCGCCGCCCCGCCCGCCGCACCAAGGGGTAGATCGAAACAAAATGTGGCCGAATGTCGTTTTCCGACTATTTTTGCATGCGTGTTTAGGCCAATTTTATGAAAGCAGACGGATCAGAGCATAATATTCTATCAACAGAAAAAAATATAGGTCACTTGTTGGTGGGTTTTCGGTGTACCTAAAGTGTTACATGTCAGGACGACACAAATACCACTCTTCAGGCAGGCAATTGCGCCCAAGTTTAGGTGCCCATTACAGCAACAAGTGTAAACATTTATAGTCATTGCCATACGTCAAAGAAAAACGTATTTTATGAACTTTGCGGTGTTACGCTTGAAAATGTTATATGTGAAACGAAAAATGTGTTTTATTGGTGTGTAGCTTATGTCGGCTCCATAGTACACATTATACCGTACGTTATCTTTACGCAAGCCTACCAAAAACTCACCAAAACCCACCACTCAAAACTACCACCAGATGATAGTCCAGGACGTCCTCTATCGTAGAGCATTCAAGATTGTTGCTTATATTTGCTTTCCTTGGACTAGGTCTCAAATGAATGGGCCCATACCGGCGTACCTCATCCCGCCGTGCCGGCGTGGGCGAAAAAGGTAAAAGAAATGAATTTATATATTTAAATAAGAAAGGCATGTTCCTAAACCAGTTCTATCTCAGAAATACTGTGCTGCCATTTATTTGTCTGTATCTGGTCAATAAAAGCCAATAAACGCAATTTCAAAATATGACGTCATGAGTAAGTTACCCATAATTTAGATGCCATAAGTCAGTCAAAAATGGTGATATCATTTTGAAATTTGGTATGGTAGTTGCACAATGTCCAATGCCCAATGCTCATATGTGATTCTCAGACATATATAAGTCATATATATATGTAGACATATATATGTATTTTTAAGAAAGAAAAAAATACAAAACATTTTGTGGGCACTTCCACATTTTATTTTTATTTTGGGGGGTCAAAAAACAAAAGTTTCAAATATCCGAGATAGCGAAGTTGTAGCCCTTGTCTGTTGCTATCTTTTGGATTTTTGGATTCTATTTTGTTAAAAATATGGCGTTTCTACGGTCTGTTAAAGTTTAGCTGATTTTTGCTTCAAAATGGTGTCTAGTGACGTCACTAAATTCGCTGTATCTAAATTTTTCGACAAAATTGCTTCATTGTAACACAAAAAACGCACAATTGTGTAGCAGAACCTAAGTTAGTAACCTAACCTAAGTTTCATGTTGATAGCGTTATTGGTTTTTGAGCTATTACGAAAGTTCATCGGAGGGGCGTTAAACGCACCCCCGCCCCCTCCTC
>JAXIVJ010017364.1:20000-26360 GCA_036785665.1 Chirona hameri
TAGAGATAGATAGAGATAGATAGAGATAGATAGAGATAGATAGAGATAGATAGAGATAGATAGAGATAGATAGAGATAGATAGAGATAGATAGAGATAGATAGAGATAGATAGAGATAGATAGAGATAGATAGAGATAGATAGAGATAGATAGAGATAGATAGAGATAGATAGAGATAGATAGAGATAGATAGAGATAGATAGAGATAGATAGAGATAGATAGAGATAGATAGAGATAGATAGAGATAGATAGAGATAGATAGAGATAGATAGAGATAGATAGAGATAGATAGAGATAGATAGAGATAGATAGAGATAGATAGAGATAGATAGAGATAGATAGAGATAGATAGAGATAGATAGAGATAGATAGAGATAGATAGAGATAGATAGAGATAGATAGAGATAGATAGAGATAGATAGAGATAGATAGAGATAGATAGAGATAGATAGAGATAGATAGAGATAGATAGAGATAGATAGAGATAGATAGAGATAGATAGAGATAGATAGAGATAGATAGAGATAGATAGAGATAGATAGAGATAGATAGAGATAGATAGATAGAGATAGATAGAGATAGATAGAGATAGATAGATAGAGATAGATAGAGATAGATAGAGATAGATAGAGATAGATAGAGATAGATAGAGATAGATAGAGATAGATAGAGATAGATAGAGATAGATAGAGATAGATAGAGATAGATAGAGATAGATAGAGATAGATAGAGATAGATAGAGATAGATAGAGATAGATAGAGATAGATAGAGATAGATAGAGATAGATAGAGATAGATAGAGATAGATAGAGATAGATAGAGATAGATAGAGATAGATAGAGATAGATAGAGATAGATAGAGATAGATAGAGATAGATAGAGATAGATAGAGATAGATAGAGATAGATAGAGATAGATAGAGATAGATAGAGATAGATAGAGATAGATAGAGATAGATAGAGATAGATAGAGATAGATAGAGATAGATAGAGATAGATAGAGATAGATAGAGATAGATAGAGATAGATAGAGATAGATAGAGATAGATAGAGATAGATAGAGATAGATAGAGATAGATAGAGATAGATAGAGATAGATAGAGATAGATAGAGATAGATAGAGATAGATAGAGATAGATAGAGATAGATAGAGATAGATAGAGATAGATAGAGATAGATAGAGATAGATAGAGATAGATAGAGATAGAGATAGATAGAGATAGATAGAGATAGATAGAGATAGATAGAGATAGATAGAGATAGATAGAGATAGATAGAGATAGATAGAGATAGATAGAGATAGATAGAGATAGATAGAGATAGATAGAGATAGATAGAGATAGATAGAGATAGATAGAGATAGATAGAGATAGATAGAGATAGATAGAGATAGATAGAGATAGATAGAGATAGATAGAGATAGATAGATAGATAGATAGAGATAGATAGAGATAGATAGAGATAGATAGATAGATAGATAGATAGATAGATAGATAGATAGATAGATAGATAGATAGATAGATAGATAGATAGATAGATAGATAGATAGATAGATAGATAGATAGATAGATAGATAGATAGATAGATAGATAGATAGATAGATAGATAGATAGATAGATAGATAGATAGATAGATAGATAGATAGATAGATAGATAGATAGATAGATAGATAGATAGATAGATAGATAGATAGATAGATAGATAGATAGATAGATAGATAGATAGATAGATAGATAGATAGATAGATAGATAGATAGATAGATAGATAGATAGATAGATAGATAGATAGATAGATAGATAGATAGATAGATAGATAGATAGATAGATAGATAGATAGATAGATAGATAGATAGATAGATAGATAGATAGATAGATAGATAGATAGATAGATAGATAGATAGATAGATAGATAGATAGATAGATAGATAGATAGATAGATAGATAGATGATAGATAGATAGATAGATAGATAGATAGATAGATAGATAGATAGATAGATAGATAGATAGATAGATAGATAGATAGATAGATAGATAGATAGATAGATAGATAGATAGATAGATAGATGATAGATAGATAGATAGTATATATAGGATAGATAGATAGATAGATAGATAGATAGATAGATAGATAGATAGATAGATAGATAGATAGATAGATAGATAGATAGATAGATAGATAGATAGATAGATAGATAGATAGATAGATAGATAGATAGATAGATAGATAGATAGATAGATAGATAGATAGATAGATAGATAGATAGATAGATAGATAGATAGATAGATAGATAGATAGATAGATAGATAGATAGATAGATAGATAGATAGATAGATAGATAGATAGATAGATAGATAGATAGATAGATAGATAGATAGATAGATAGATAGATAGATAGATAGATAGATAGATAGATAGATAGATAGATAGATAGATAGATAGATAGATAGATAGATAGATAGATAGATAGATAGATAGATAGATAGATAGATAGATAGATAGATAGATAGATAGATAGATAGATAGATAGATAGATAGATAGATAGATAGATAGATAGATAGATAGATAGATAGATAGATAGATAGATAGATAGATAGATAGATAGATAGATAGATAGATAGATAGATAGATAGATAGATAGATAGATAGATAGATAGATAGATAGATAGATAGATAGATAGATAGATAGATAGATAGATAGATAGATAGATAGATAGATAGATAGATAGATAGATAGATAGATAGATAGATAGATAGATAGATAGATAGATAGATAGATAGATAGATAGATAGATAGATAGATAGATAGATAGATAGATAGATAGATAGATAGATAGATAGATAGATAGATAGATAGATAGATAGATAGATAGATAGATAGATAGATAGATAGATAGATAGATAGATAGATAGATAGATAGATAGATAGATAGATAGATAGATAGATAGATAGATAGATAGATAGATAGATAGATAGATAGATAGATAGATAGATAGATAGATAGATAGATAGATAGATAGATAGATAGATAGATAGATAGATAGATAGATAGATAGATAGATAGATAGATAGATAGATAGATAGATAGATAGATAGATAGATAGATAGATAGATAGATAGATAGATAGATAGATAGATAGATAGATAGATAGATAGATAGATAGATAGATAGATAGATAGATAGATAGATAGATAGATAGATAGATAGATAGATAGATAGATAGATAGATAGATAGATAGATAGATAGATAGATAGATAGATAGATAGATAGATAGATAGATAGATAGATAGATAGATAGATAGATAGATAGATAGATAGATAGATAGATAGATAGATAGATAGATAGATAGATAGATAGATAGATAGATAGATAGATAGATAGATAGATAGATAGATAGATAGATAGATAGATAGATAGATAGATAGATAGATAGATAGATAGATAGATAGATAGATAGATAGATAGATAGATAGATAGATAGATAGATAGATAGATAGATAGATAGATAGATAGATAGATAGATAGATAGATAGATAGATAGATAGATAGATAGATAGATAGATAGATAGATAGATAGATAGATAGATAGATAGATAGATAGATAGATAGATAGATAGATAGATAGATAGATAGATAGATAGATAGATAGATAGATAGATAGATAGATAGATAGATAGATAGATAGATAGATAGATAGATAGATAGATAGATAGATAGATAGATAGATAGATAGATAGATAGATAGATAGATAGATAGATAGATAGATAGATAGATAGATAGATAGATAGATAGATAGATAGATAGATAGATAGATAGATAGATAGATAGATAGATAGATAGATAGATAGATAGATAGATAGATAGATAGATAGATAGATAGATAGATAGATAGATAGATAGATAGATAGATAGATAGATAGATAGATAGATAGATAGATAGATAGATAGATAGATAGATAGATAGATAGATAGATAGATGATAGATAGATAGATGATAGATAGATAGATAGATAGATGATAGATGGATAGATGGATAGATGGATAGATGGATAGATGATAGATGGATAGATGGATAGATGGATAGATGGATAGATGGATAGATGGATAGATGGATAGATGGATAGATGGATAGATGGATAGATGGATAGATGGATAGATGATAGATGATAGATGGATAGATGGATAGATGGATAGATGGATAGATGGATAGATGGATAGATGGATAGATGGATAGATGGATAGATGGATAGATGGATAGATGGATAGATGGATAGATGGATAGATGGATAGATGGATAGATGATAGATGGATAGATGGATAGATGATAGATGGATAGATAGGATAGATGGATAGATAGATAGATAGATAGATAGATAGATAGATAGATAGATAGATAGATAGATAGATAGATAGATAGATAGATAGATAGATAGATAGATAGATAGATAGATAGATAGATAGATAGATAGATAGATAGATAGATAGATAGATAGATAGATAGATAGATAGATTGATAGATAGATAGATAGATAGATAGATAGATAGATAGATAGATAGATAGATAGATAGATAGATAGATAGATAGATAGATAGATAGATAGATAGATAGATAGATAGATAGATAGATAGATAGATAGATAGATAGATAGATAGATAGATAGATAGATAGATAGATAGATAGATAGATAGATAGATAGATAGATAGATAGATAGATAGATAGATAGATAGATAGATAGATAGATAGATAGATAGATAGATAGATAGATAGATAGATAGATAGATAGATAGATAGATAGATAGATAGATAGATAGATAGATAGATAGATAGATAGATAGATAGATAGATAGATAGATAGATAGATAGATAGATAGATAGATAGATAGATAGATAGATAGATAGATAGATAGATAGATAGATAGATAGATAGATAGATAGATAGATAGATAGATAGATAGATAGATAGATAGATAGATAGATAGATAGATAGATAGATAGATAGATAGATAGATAGATAGATAGATAGATAGATAGATAGATAGATAGATAGATAGATAGATAGATAGATAGATAGATAGATAGATAGATAGATAGATAGATAGATAGATAGATAGATAGATAGATAGATAGATAGATAGATAGATAGATAGATAGATAGATAGATAGATAGATAGATAGATAGATAGATAGATAGATAGATAGATAGATAGATAGATAGATAGATAGATAGATAGATAGATAGATAGATAGATAGATAGATAGATAGATAGATAGATAGATAGATAGATAGATAGATAGATAGATAGATAGATAGATAGATAGATAGATAGATAGATAGATAGATAGATAGATAGATAGATAGATAGATAGATAGATAGATAGATAGATAGATAGATAGATAGATAGATAGATAGATAGATAGATAGATAGATAGATAGATAGATAGATAGATAGATAGATAGATAGATAGATAGATAGATAGATAGATAGATAGATAGATAGATAGATAGATAGATAGATAGATAGATAGATAGATAGATAGATAGATAGATAGATAGATAGATAGATAGATAGATAGATGATAGATAGATAGATAGATAGATAGATAGATAGATAGATAGATAGATAGATAGATAGATAGATAGATAGATAGATAGATAGATAGATAGATAGATAGATAGATAGATAGATAGATAGATAGATAGATAGATAGATAGATAGATAGATAGATAGATAGATAGATAGATAGATAGATAGATAGATAGATAGATAGATAGATAGATAGATAGATAGATAGATAGATAGATAGATAGATAGATAGATAGATAGATAGATAGATAGATAGATAGATAGATAGATAGATAGATAGATAGATAGATAGATAGATAGATAGATAGATAGATAGATAGATAGATAGATAGATAGATAGATAGATAGATAGATAGATAGATAGATAGATAGATAGATAGATAGATAGATAGATAGATAGATAGATAGATAGATAGATAGATAGATAGATAGATAGATAGATAGATAGATAGATAGATAGATAGATAGATAGATAGATAGATAGATAGATAGATAGATAGATAGATAGATAGATAGATAGATAGATAGATAGATAGATAGATAGATAGATAGATAGATAGATAGATAGATAGATAGATAGATAGATAGATAGATAGATAGATAGATAGATAGATAGATAGATAGATAGATAGATAGATAGATAGATAGATAGATAGATAGATAGATAGATAGATAGATAGATAGATAGATATATAGATATATAGATATATAGATATATAGATATATAGATATATAGATATATAGATTATAGATATCTATATATCTAT
>JAXIVJ010017365.1:0-26358 GCA_036785665.1 Chirona hameri
AAAGTGGGCCTCGTCCGTAAACAGACATGGTTCAGAAATGCGTCCGATGCCTGGCACTGCTGCAAAAACCACCTGCAGAACGCCACTCGGTCCTCCATGTTCTTGGGCGTCAGCTTCTGGCGGGTCCAAATCTTGTATGGATACAGCCCCATGTCCTCCGTCAGGATCCGCCGAGCCGAAGAAAGGCTGACGCCCACTTGCTGGCTAAGGTGGCTGACTGGTGTGCGCGGATACTTATCCATGATGTTCTTGGTCTTCTTGACCACTCTCTCGGTCCTTGCCGATCTTGTTGTCCCAGTCGACCCCCCCCCCCCCCCCATAGGTTGTCCACAGTCCCTTCTTGGAGAAACTTCTCCGTTAAGCTCAAAATTGTGCTGCGGGCCGGAGCTGTCCTTGCCTTAAAATGGCTTCGGAAGTTTCTTTGGGTTTGCGTGACAGACTTAGTCGCCAGGCAAAATTCGACGATTTTAATCTTTTCCTGTTTACTGTAGGCCCCCATGTTGCCGATTAAAATCATCAACCTGCCCAAAATTTCCATTTCACGAGCTTTCATTTGGCGCGTGCGTCGACTATGTTGGTGCCCCTAGATCGCCACAAAATCGTTTTCAAATGTGTCAGTTTTTTTGTGAACAACCCTGTATGTCAGAGAACCACATATGGGCAACTACCATACCAATTTTTGTTTAATGATATCACTATTTTGGACTGACATGGCATATAAAGTATGGGTAACTCATGACATCATATTTTGAAATTGCGTTGTTTGGCTTTTATTGACCAGATACTGACAAATATAGGTCAGCACTGTATTTCTGGGACAAAACTGATCTAGAAACATGCCTTTTTCATTTAGATTTATACATTTTAAATTTGACCTTCAGTGACCTGAACTTGACCTGCACTTGACACTAACTTCACGTAAATGAAGTCAGGTGGTAAAATTACAATCGCTATCGAATTTTACGTGGAAAATAACCTATACAACAATGTCCCTCTCCTGGAGGGCAACCGAGGTCGGCGGGAGGGGCCCTCGGTAGGCCTTAGGGGGCCTTGTTCGGCCTGAGGGGAACTCAGTCGGCTGGAGGGGCCTCTCGGTCTTCCTTGGACGGCCTGAGGGACCCTTATTCGGCCTCAGGGGAACTCGGTCGGTATGGGGAGCCGCTCGGTCTGCCTTCGAGCCCTTGGAAGACCTGAAGGGACCTTGTTCGTCCTGAGGTGGCCCTCTATCGGCCTGAGGGGCACTCAGTCGACATGAGAGGCCCTCAGTCGGCCTGAAAGGACCCTCGGTCGGTTTAAAAGTCCTCAGTCGGCCTGAGGGCCCTCATTCGGCTTGAGGTGCCTTCGGTCAGCATGAAGGTCCTCTATCGGTATGAGGGAGCCCTTGGTCTGCATGAGGGTGTTCTCGGTCGCCCTGAAGGATACATCAGTCGGCCTGAGGGGTATTCGATCAGCTTGAGAGGGCCCTTGGTTAGCCTGAGGGGCCTTTGGGCGGCCTGAGGCGCGCTCTGTTAGCATTGAGGGGCCGTTGTTGGGTCTGAGATGCCCTCGGTCGGCATGAGGAGCCCCTTGGTCGGCTTGGGGGAACCTCAGTCGGTTTAACTTGGCTTGGCTTGAGTTGGCCTCGGTTGGCTTGGGAGCCATCAGTCGGCCTGAGGGGCTGTAGGTCGGCTTGAGGTGGCCCTTGGTCAACTTGAAGAGAACTCGGTGGGTTGACGAGACCTTTGGACATCTTAAGATGGCCCTTGGACAGCCTGAGGGGCATCGGTCGGCTTGAGTGGGACCTTGGCCGACTCGATGACCCTCAGTCATCCTGAGGGGGTCTAGGTTGGCTTGGGGACACTTGCTCAACTTGAAGGGAACTCGGTCGGTTGACGAGACCTTTGGTCATCTAGAGAGGGCCCGTGGACAGCCTGAGGGGCCTCGGTCGGCCTGAGGGGCCTCGACCGAACGAGGGCCCTGAGGGGCCCTCGTTCGGTATGAGGAGCCCTTAGATGGTTTAAGGCCCATTCAGATATTTCTAGGCCAGACAGAACCATTGCCAGTCCTGAGCGAACCCCAGGCTGGTCTGAGAGGGTGATTGTCAACAATAACACCAACAATAAACTGACCTATGCAGTTACTTTGACGGAAAAATGCGCTAAACGTTCTGTGTGTCCGCTCGCGGCGGTCGAATACTGACGATAAACAAAACGTTGATTTATATTTGGCGCCGAATTGCGCAGGTCTCGGTGCAACAGAGACGAGATAGCAGGGGTCGGGACTACTAAATATGCACAAATCTGAGAAGACAAGGCAATTCGCTTCGAATACGTATGGAAAAGGCAAAAACAACACGCCGCATGATTGCCGTAGCCCGCCCGTGTACATATATACACAGGCGACCCACAAAGGGAGAGGGGAGGGTAGTTTGCTGATATAGCTCCTTCCCGCAAGACCTATGGACGTTGATATGGCTCTTCATAGCCGCCAAAATTTGCTTAAACACCCGAATGTCCGAGTCCCGTGAAATTCATAACGTGGATGGGCTACGCCTGAAACTGTTGTCTCTTTTGTCTCATTTTTGTATTCATATATTACATAGTATGAGGCTGTGGTTTTTTGTTAACTCTATTTTATCAATCTAAATGAAAAAAGCATGTCTCTAGATCAGTGTTGTCTCAGAAATACATTACTTGCCTTTATTTGTCAGTATCTGGTCAATAAAAGCCAAAAAACGCAATAAAAAAATATGACACCATTGTATTGTAATGTATTGTATAAAAACGAACAATCCACACGAATGTGGTTTTTACAGTTCTGAGTCAATAAAGGATAAACATAGGATAAGACATGACATAGTAAAACATGCGCACATATATACACATACGTCCCACACCGAAATCGAAACAAAATCAGACATTTGCTGCCGCACAGCACAGCAGCTCAGCACTGTCTTTTAAATTGTCTGACAGACATAACGTTGAACTCGCGTCGCAGCTCGTTCATACCAAGCGCAGCGCGGTCATGAGTTACCCATACTTTATATGCCATAAGTCAGTCAAAAATAGTGATATCATTTTAAAAATTGGCATTGTAGTTGCCCATATGTGGTTCTCTGACAAATATTCCGTGTTTTTGTAATATCTTTGAAAGATTTGATTTTGTGGGCATTTTGTTTATCTATTTTTATTTTATGTTGGGGGGTCAAAACAAAAACAAAAATGAGATAGCCATGTTGTAGCCCATGCTATGTGCTATCTTTTGACGTTTTTGGATTGCATTTTCTTAAAATATGGCATGTGTACGGTCTGTTAAAGTTTAGCTGATTTTTGTGTAAAACTCGTGTGTTTAACATCGTCACTAAATTCGCTGTAACTCAATTTTTTTCGACCAAATTGCTTTATTTTGTCATCGATTGCGTACAATTGATGTAGACGAAGGTATCCGAAGTTTCACGTTGATCACGCCATTGGTTTTTTAGTTATTACGAAAATTAATAAGGGGAGGCGTTAAGCGCCCCCTCCCCCCACTCAGTCACGTATTGACCCCCCCCCCCCCCCCCACCCCCCCCGCCCCTCCTCGCTCTCTCAGACACGTGTTGAACAAACACCGGACAAACACCGGACACCCCCCCCCCCCCTCCCAGTCAATGGCGGTATAACGTGTGTGTATAGATCAATAAAGGCTGATCTTTGATGCGAGTGCGCGGATAGAAGATCTTAATGAAATGAGCTGATTTTTTACATTTCCGATCTTTAGACCATAAATATCCATATGAGGCCTGACAGCAGATTCCCGGAAAAGGTTGCATTTTGACCACCCCTAACAGACCAGTAGTCCAGTCAGAGTCATATTCACAGAGACAGTCACAACCATATCCACAGCCACATGCATATCCACAGCCACAGCTGTCAGTGTTGTACGGTTGAGTGTTAAAATTCGAAACCCTGGACACAGGTCAGTGTACCAAGAGGTAATCAGTCTGTGTCTCTTTCGAGCGTAGGACTGCACAGTGTATGTATGTACATATTTCAATGGCGCACAGTGACCAAGGTAACAGATTGTTCTGTAAAACACACTTTTGGCAGGCAGTGACTACCAAAGCCTGCCTGACATTCACCTAGAGAAATTAGATGCAGCCATCGCCGTGATGTAGGCAGCACAGTACAGCTCAGCACATGTCAGCAAAGCACAGCAGCACAGCACAGCACAGCAGCTCAGCACATGGGCCATCTGTCTGACGGACGCTGTTGGCCTCAGTTTTGCATTGAAACGGCGTCATAAGATAACCGAATGGACACGTAAAAAACTTTATAACATGACTGCAATGCTTGTCGTCATATCACGAGGCTATATGCCAGTCTGATTTTTTTTGTATCGTTTGTGAATGTGCTATATGTATTTCTTCAAAGCAATTCAAAGCAACAATTACCTAGTGAGATTTGATAGGACAAGATAACCTGCGGGTATTTGAACATCAATGTCGTATGACGGAAGGTTGAGATCATACAGTCATCGACTGCATACTTATTTTGAGCCACGCGCGTGTTGCTGCCCTGATCGGCGAAATCGCTCTCAGAGCGGCGCCTGTGAACTTCAATATGACGTGACGGGTGAAAGCAGATCAAAGTTAGCGGAGGCGACGAGCTGTACTGGTATGGGAGTGAACTCGGGAAGGCATTAACGGAATTGACGCGCCGGGTTCGGTTTCCAATAGATGCTGCCATAAATCAGGATCGTCGACAAATGACGTCATCGGACCGAGATGCGACAGAGTGGAAGTGAACTAAACACAGCGATGCGTGACGAGCGTGTAGGGTGTTTGTCCGGTGTTTGTTCAGCACGTGACTGAGCGAGCGTGTTGTGTTTGTCCGGTATTTATCCGGTGTTTGTCCGGTGTTTGTTCAGCACGTGACTGAGCGAGTGTACTTGGTGTTTGTCCGGAGTGTGAAAGCAGTCGAGTTCTCTATTCCATAAGACTTGTTGGGCCACCCATTGTGAAGTTGTGGAAATGTTTCCGTCGCCCTCAACCAGCCGGAGGAGCGTCCTTCTTCCCGCGTCCTCTCTTCTTCCCGAGCCGAGCAGCGCGCATCCCCTCTTCTTTCCGAGCCGAGCAGCCCGCATCCCCTCTTCTTCCCGAGCCGAGCAGCCCGCATCCCCTCTTCTTCCCGAGCCGAGCAGCCCGCATCCCCTCTTCTTCCCGAGCCGAGCAGCGCGCATCCCCTCTTCTTCCCGAGCCGAGCAGCGCGCATCCCACCTCAGTCCCGCTCGGCGGAAATCGCCAAACTGAAATCGGGGGCGGGCGTCGGGCGGGCTGAGTCGGGCGGGCGGGCGGGCGTCGGGCGGGGGTGGGGCGGGCTCGGCGCTGTATTGATTCGGCGGCGGCGGCGGCGGGACGGCTCAGGACCAGCCGAGGCGGGACGCCAGTCACCGCAATTCTGCCGACAACGCCGCCGGTGATTGTGCGTCCAAACAAAACCCTCCCCGCGGTGGCCGCCGTGCCTACAATTGACACGTAATGACCGTGACCTCAGCGGCACAGCTCGGTCGATCTTGTGTAGCGTTGGGGAATGACAGGGGGTCACAGGGGTAGGAAGAGTGGGAGGGTTAGATAGAGGGCCAGGGAACTGCACCGGGTTCCGCTCCACTCTTGCGTGTGGAGCGATAGTTATGTTTCAGAGTGGGATAGCAATGGAGGGATACATTGTAGGGTGAGAGTAGGAAGTAGAAGAAGAGATAGGAGTAAATGAGGTAGGGGAAAGAAAGGAAGAGAGATAAAGTGGAAATCATCCACAATCCGGCCGTATTGAGAAATTCAGATCCCTCTTGTCTATTGCCAGCTCGACCTGCAGTGACCTGACGTTGAGACCTGACGTGAAACCTGAAGTGAGACCTGACAGGCTCGTAGGCCCAGGTCCGCTAGAAGTGATGAGAGATGTAGAAACAGATGCAGAGATGTAGATGGTGACGTAGTTAGCGTAGCAAGATCCCATTCCGCGTACAAAACATCTGATGGTGGTAGATGCTTATAATTGTTGAGAGGCTGATTACTCTCGTTCATCATATAGGCTGGTTACATCACATGTCACTTCACTGCTCGAGGACGGGAGGCAGGGTCTCGCCCATGAGGGTGAGGACGATACAACGGGGAAGTGTGTAGGATTAGCGTCGGGTGTGACGCCCTGGTGACCATTGCCAACCTTCGTGATTCAGATCTTTCTTTAAAATCTAAGTCGATTCGTAAGTTGGGTCATCCGTTCCATTCTCCCTCCCCCTTTAACACCTGCTTAACTCCCAAAACCTAATCGCCCACTTGTCGTATGCCAGCGTTGCTACGTTTTGCTTGCCTTCGAGTAGTGATCCATCCGGCTGTCCTGGCTGAATTCGAACCACTCCTACTGGATCTTAACCCTATTCCCTGCGGGCGGCCAGAATTACGTTAACCTGCGGGAGGCAGATTCTGCCCCCCCCCCCCCCCAGAGATCTCGAGAACCGCTCGGTCGATTTCGATGGGGAAAGCGCCATTCGATGCGTCATGACAAGATCTCTCTTTTTGGACCCCGAATTTTTTTATTCTTCAAAAATGAGGGGCCAGGGGGCAACAAATTCGAAATTTTTGGGGTGTTTTTGAAAGGTCATTGCAGCCATGTGGCTCGACCGATTTTCATGTCCCAAACGTTTTTGATCTTCAAATGTACTGGTCTTTAATATATTAAAAGACAAAAAAAATAGGCGTATTCAGGGAATGTAAAATGGGGGGATTTTTTTAGAAAGAAAAAAAATGTGCTGTTCGTGATTGTTTGGGACGTCATGAACGTCACATGTGGGCATTATATGCTGTAATTTGTTAAATTTGATATATTGCGCATAGGCGCATCCAGGAAAAAACATGGGGACACCATGCGCGTAACGCTTTTATCATCTTACTAATTTAAAGTTGGACCTAATTTGAGGGTGGGTATCGCCTCCCATTTTTTATCCTGGGTGCGCCTCTGCCCCATAAATATGTACAATCCCAGTATATATGATGCATATTGCATTGGAATTGTTTCTGACGCATGTATTGCACCGCAAACCACGAAGGAAGTATGCGCCGCAAAACCGCATTCGTAACACCCTCCCCAAAACAGGAGCCTGGAACCGCTTCTGCTGGACCGATTTTTTTCAAAATTTTGCCAAAACACGCGCCATTCAATTTTGGGAAAAGTTACAAAGTTTCAGGACGCTAGGCTCAACGGTTTATAAGCGGCAAGTGAAAAACTACCGGGGGCAGAATCTGCCCCCCCCCCCCGCAGCGAATAGGGTTAACCTACGATTTATCTTTCGTCATCCTCACCGCCACTCTTTCGACTACGAACATTCCGCTTTCATTCGCCCCAGAATGATTTGTTCTCCAAAAAAAAAATCCCTCCCAGTAGTGCCGTGCCGGATGCCAGCTAGATGAGTGACTTCCAGGTAGGACAAATGTCCTCATCAATAAATCCTCTTATCACTCCGCTGAACGACCGCATTGCTGCGTGGAACACCCATAATATATGTTTTTAACGCAAACAGTTCGGTTCCTACTTTAAAAGGGAGCTAGTTTATCCATATGACTTATGTGGCACCGACTACGCTGTACCACCCGTCTTATCCTCTCTGTCTGGGAGAGGCTCCTATACCTACTGTCCCGGCCCTATCAGGGCTCCGCCGGACCTGCCTTCTCTGTCCCAGCCCTAGCGGGGCTCCGCCGGACCTGCGCCCTCTATCCCGGCCCTATCGGGGCTCCGCCGGACCTGCCTACTCTGTCCCGGCCCTATCGGGGCTCCGCCGGACCTGCCTTCTCTGTCCCAGCCCTAGCGGGGCTCCGCCGGACCTGCCTTCTCTGTCCCAGCCCTAGCGGGGCTCCGCCGGACCTGCGCCCTCTATCCCGGCCCTATCGGGGCTCCGCCGGACCTGCCTACTCTGTCCCGGCCCTATCGGGGCTCCGCCGGACCTACGCCTCCTGCCCCAGCCATATCGGGGCTCCGCCGGACCTGCGCCCCCTTTCCCGGCCGCAAATTCACGAAATATAGCGACCATTTGCACCAATTCATGTTATTGGTCGAATCCACTTGGATGTGACGTCACAGTGACGTCACAGTCTGCCTACATACCCTGTCATGTACGATATCGTGTGTACTGTGCATGATGGGGCGTTCAAGTTTAGTGCGTGAAAAAATGCATGTCTTTCAAAATTACTATTAACTTCTATTGGCGCGCCTCGACAGGTAATATAAAACCTAGGTTGAAATATAAACGCGTTTTCTGCTTTCTAAACACAGTTGTCGCACGTGTCAACTGAACTGACTTGCTCCGTGCTCGTTTGGTGGAATCTCTGGGTGGAAAATTACGTATGTACCGAATGAAAACCGGAAAACCCCCATAGCATGGTGTATTGCCGATCACGTACTTCTACTGAGACAACCTGCAACTCTGTATTTAAAATTAAACAGCCTTACCTTCTAATATTACGTATGCGATCGAAATAAATACGTATTATCGAAATATTCAGTGAAGAATTGTCTAACACTTGCTATTTTGGTCGGCCGCCTGTTTTCAAGTATCTGCATACCCAAAGCAATATAAATATAATATAGACACCGAATATAGGTACCTACCGATCTGACAACATGTAAACGGAGATCAAATGCACTTCTGCCTGACGACCGCGCCGTAACGAGAACAAACTATGTGTTTGAAATGGTGCGCACCGATGACCGAGGCTAAGCGCATCACACACAGCGATCGCTTCGATTATTGTCGCGGCCCAGCATCCCATTCAGAGAGGTGCCAATCTCCCCCGGTGGTATAATGGACTCGCCCAGCAGCTATGACGTCATCTCTAATTCCGAGTGTGAATGGTCATTATACTTCGGGAATTTGCGTCCCGGCCCTATCGGGGCTCCGCCGGACCAAACCTTTAACAATTAACATCGACAGGCACCAATGGCGGGTTATGCGGATGTCCTTGCCTATATACCGACTGCGGGTGCCCGAAGATCTCTTTAGGAGATCTCCCTGTTTAACCGTAAGTGACTTCTGAGGCACGTCTAGCCTCCTCCCTCTTATCCTTCTTCCTTCGCCCTCCTTTCTCTGCGCCAACCTATCATCCTCTGGGAATTTGGCACCCGCAGTCTCGGACTTAATTAAAGGGATTATACGGGTTTTCCCCAGAATAATTGAGTTACATAGTAAAACGTACTTATAAAGGTGGTAGAAGTCCCACGGTAGCTACATTTTTCTGGAAATGACCTCTTCTGCACGTAAGGACATTCCAAAGTGCGCGGTGATGCCCCCGCGTATTTTCTGCAGGACCGGCTGAGGCAGAGCCAGTCATCTCTTTTATGCTAATAAAAACACCTCACGTATGGCATATTTCCGGTAAAATAAGCAATATTTGAAAGAAAATAAACTTGTTTTGTTCCAACGACAGCAGCAGTTACCTAGTTTTCCCATAAAATTCTATATTTTGCATGAATTTTCATGCCAAAAAAATAATACGCCACCACCAAATTCTCAACGCAAGGCCAGAGAAAAGAAAACCACAAAAACACAAAACCTCAACGAACCGTGGGTAGTAATACAAAGTCCCGTCAGTTTTGAATTGCATAATAATTTTGTGATCCAGTGTAGGACTTGCAGATAATTCAAAACTCTCAAATTAATCTTAAGATAAAAGTGGTGGACAGTAGTGCCGATCAAGTACTCGTTATCTGATACTAGTCTCGAAAAACGCCCAAGTTTTAACGCTGATAATTTCTGAAATAATGGACTAAATGAACATTGAGGTCCCTGTTATATGTCTTAAACGTGTTTAAACCTCATACAACTGCAAAAGAGTGCATTTACTTTCAGGACGGAAACCCGTACAATCCCTTGAACTACTTGCAACCTCCCTGTGATATGCGGCCAGCCGATATCACTCGGTCTGGGCATAATTTTCCAAGAGCACTTTCGTTACATGTTTCGCCGCGCTGATTGATTTTCGATACAAGGATCGGGCACACAAGCCGTCATGCCTCTTCTTAAAGCTCCAATCCTTATTTAATCTCTGTCCGGCCCTGACTGTGAGTATTATCAGCCATAGTACATTTGTCTTACTTCTCTCTGCTGGAGCCTGTATTTACTGTTATCTGCCGCAACACGTTACTCGATACTTAGAAACGGCCGATCCTCATTCAGACTCGTCTAGTTGCTGGGGGAATGGTAGTGTCCTTCTAGCTATCCTATTACGAAATCAATATCAACGACGCTTCTTCAACTATGGCTGAGTGCTAACCGCTTTACCAGTTCTCTATCGGTGATGTAAATTATATGACCCTTGGGTAATTTCATACACGGGAAACGTTGTCCAAAAAGAATCGCAACCAGCTCGATAACGTCAATATATCCAAAGTGACACATTTCAACAAGCATCAGCTGGTAATTTCCGAAATATCACTCTTAAACTTCAATATAATCGACAGTGCACCGTCGTCGGCACTGTCGTCAGAGTGATGCAAAATAACACATTATTTCACTTCATCGTTGAACGTGCATTAAACCTTGTTATCTTTGCATCTCAGCAGAGTGCAAATATAAAAATATTCCTGCACTGTGGACCCGATGAAAAATCAACCTCTACTAGAAGACAGCGGTAACACGCAATAATACTCAGGTAAAGAAAAAGAAGAATACAAAAACCTAAAACGGGACAACCTAGTGCTGGGGTGCCGAGTCCGGCCTCTCTGACCCTGGCGCTGCCCCGACTGCGCTTCTCGGGCGGCGTCTGCACAGCTGCCGGCAGGCCGGGAGCAGGTGGTGCGCCAGATCCGGGTCTGCCAGGGGATCGCGTGGGTCCAGGAGTTGGAGGACGGCTCCACTCATCGCTGCGGGGTGCCTCGCTGCTCCCGCTGACATTTCGGCGAACTGTAGCTATCCCTGTAGGCGGATAGCAGATCTCGGCGCGGCCCGGAACTAGTACTATACTATACGGAGCTAGTACAAAACCTCTACTAGAAAGATATCCTTATCTTCCACTCAGAGCCATGAAGAATCCTCTATACCCGCTTCAGCGCATTGCTGTGTGATAGATTGGTGTTTATATTATCGGTCGAGTTCGGGTATTTCTGAGTCACATATTTCTGAATCGGATAAAATATTGGACAACAGCAGGAAGTTCACTGCTGTTCAATAGTCAAATGGCAAATATTTAGCAGAGAACACTGCAGGAGCATAACATTAATTGACTTTATCCCCAAAAGGTTATCTTACAAAGCTGTGAACTTTGTACTTACAATAGCAATAGAACACAGGTTGATGCGATTTCGTTCCTATTCTGCGGTTTCCCTCTTTGAAAACGACGCCACACGTAAAGAGCAAGGTTGCATCAAACCACACAATGTATATTTATCCGAGGAAAAATGGTTCATTATTATTAAATTTGTTCAAAAGTGAGTTGTTCCATGATGCAGTTCATTGCCGCTGAAAACAGCTTTCAGCAACCAGCCGATATTTAGCGGGCAGTAGGACTTCGAAAAATACGTGACAGAATGTTTTGAACATTGTAACGATAATTTTCATTTTACGCAAAAATGCACTATCACAGAAATCATCAGGACGACTCTCAACATAATTCGATCAAACAATACAGAAACTAAGTGTAGGTCGCCATTCGTGATCATCTATCGGCGAATCATAGTCATTAGTTCCCGTGATGTACCGTTCCAAGCAAAACGCCAATTTGTTTAACAGCTGTAGTCAAATTAAGAGCGAAACGGCGATCAGCCATTCTACGCCACCCCCTTGGTCTTTGCCAATAAAGACGCCTGTGAGGAGCAGCATTGACAAGTTTGAACAATAAGACTGCGAACAAGAACCGATGCCACAAAACCTCAAGAGCAGCGCATAACATCTGAGAGAGCGAAGTCACCCAACTATCTGCAGACATCGGGCTGGAAATCCTAACAAGTAGTTCCGCTTACGGAAACAACGCACTACGCAGTTCCCCATAAAGAGTCAAGTGGGACATCCCGCGGAGCCTGAATAGCAACGTCCCTTGTAAAACTACGGCGCAGCACTGGAGGAGGCCGGCTGCGGCCGTTGGAGAAGGGCCGCTTCTGAGAGCTAGGGCTCAGACGGAGACTGGGGCCTTTCTCTTCCTGGAACTACGGTCAATGTCAGCGTGCCACCGTCACCATTACCGTAACAGGCCGACTGGTGGACGCAGCGTGCCACCGTCACCATTACCGGAACAGGCCGACTGATCCACGCACGCACGCACTGCTGTTTGTGTGCTGTGACCAGTGGTGTGTTCATGGTGGTGAGGACAGTCTGGTGATGTTGTGACCAGTGGTGTGTTCATGGTGGTGAGGACAGTCTGGTGATGTTGTGACCAGTGGTGTGTTCATGGTGGTGATGACAGTCTGGTGATGTTGTGACCAGTGGTGTGTTCATGGTGGTGAGAGGCTGTCGGTGATGTTGTGACCAGTGGTGTGTTCATGGTGGTGAGGACAGTCTGGTGATGTTGTGACCAGTGGTGTGTTCATGGTGGTGAGGACAGTCTGGTGATGTTGTGACCAGTGGTGTGTTCATGGTGGTGGTGAGAGGCTGTCGGTGATGGTGTGACCAGTGGTGTGTTCATGGTGGTGAGGACAATCTGGTGATGTTGTGACCAGTGGTGTGTTCATGGTGGTGAGGACAGTCTGGTGATGTTGTGACCAGTGGTGTGTTCATGGTGGTGAGGATAGTCTGGTGATGTTGTGACCAGTGGTGTGTTCATGGTGGTGAGAGGCTGTCGGTGATGGTGTGACCAGTGGTGTGTTCATGGTGGTGAGGACAGTCTGGTGATGTTGTGACCAGTGGTGTGTTCATGGTGGTGAGAGGCTGTCGGTGATGGTGTGACCAGTGGTGTGTTCATGGTGGTGAGGACAGTCGGGTGATGTTGTGACCAGTGGTGTGTTCATGGTGGTGAGGACAGTCTGGTGATGTTGTGACCAGTGGTGTGTTCATGGTGGTGAGAGATTGTCGGTGATGGTGTGACCAGTGGTGTGTTCATGGTGGTGAGGACAGTCTGGTGATTTTGTGACCAGTGGTGTGTTCATGGTGGTGAGAGGCTGTCGGTGATGATGTGACCAGTAGTGTGTTCATGGTGGTGAGGACAGTCTGGTGATGTTGTGACCAGTGGTGTGTTCATGGTGGTGAGGACAGTCTGGTGATGTTGTGACCAGTGGTGTGTTCATGGTGGTGAGGACAATCTGGTGATGTTGTGACAAGTGGTGTGTTCATAGTGGTGAGAGGCTGTCGGTGATGTTGTGACCAGTGGTGTGTTCATGGTGGTGAGAGGCTGTCGTGTGATGTTGTGACCAGTGGTGTGTTCATGGTGGTGAGAGGCTGTCGTGTGATGTTGTGACCAGTGGTGTGTTCATGGTGGTGAGAGGCTGTCGGTGATGTTGTGACCAGTGGTGTGTTCATGGTGGTGAGGACAGTCTGGTGATGTTGTGACCAGTGGTGTGTTCATGGTGGTGAGAGACTGTCGTGTGATGTTGTGACCAGTGGTGTGTTCATGGTGGTGAGAGGCTGTCGGTGATGCTGTGACCAGTGGTGTGTTCATGGTGGTGAGAGGCTGTCGGGTGATGTTGTGACCAGTGGTGTGTTCATGGTAGTGAGGACAGTCTGGTGATGTTGTGATCAGTGGTGTGTTCATGGTGGTGAGAGGCTGTCGGGTGATGTTGTGACCAGTGGTGTGTTCATGGTGGTGAGGACAGTCTGGTAATGTTGTGACCAGTGGTGTGTTCATGGTGGTGAGAGGCTGTCGTGTGATGTTGTGACCAGTGGTGTGTTCATGGTGGTGAGAGGCTGTCGTGTGATGTTGTGACCAGTGGTGTGTTTATGGTGGTGAGAGGCTGTCGGGTGATGTTGTGACCAGTGGTGTGTTCATGGTGGTGAGAGGCTGTCGTGTGATGTTGTGACCAGTGGTGTGTTCATGGTGGTGAGGACAATCTGGTGATGTTGTGACCAGTGGTGTGTTCATGGTGGTGAGAGGCTGTCGGGTGATGTTGTGACCAGTGGTGTGTTCATGGTGGTGAGGACAGTCGGGTGATGTTGTGACCAGTGGTGTGTTCATGGTGGTGAGGACAGTCTGGTGATGTTGTGACCAGTGGTGTGTTCATGGTGGTGAGAGATTGTCGGTGATGGTGTGACCAGTGGTGTGTTCATGGTGGTGAGGACAGTCTGGTGATTTTGTGACCAGTGGTGTGTTCATGGTGGTGAGAGGCTGTCGGTGATGATGTGACCAGTAGTGTGTTCATGGTGGTGAGGACAGTCTGGTGATGTTGTGACCAGTGGTGTGTTCATGGTGGTGAGGACAGTCTGGTGATGTTGTGACCAGTGGTGTGTTCATGGTGGTGAGGACAATCTGGTGATGTTGTGACAAGTGGTGTGTTCATAGTGGTGAGAGGCTGTCGGTGATGTTGTGACCAGTGGTGTGTTCATGGTGGTGAGAGGCTGTCGTGTGATGTTGTGACCAGTGGTGTGTTCATGGTGGTGAGAGGCTGTCGTGTGATGTTGTGACCAGTGGTGTGTTCATGGTGGTGAGAGGCTGTCGGTGATGTTGTGACCAGTGGTGTGTTCATGGTGGTGAGGACAGTCTGGTGATGTTGTGACCAGTGGTGTGTTCATGGTGGTGAGAGACTGTCGTGTGATGTTGTGACCAGTGGTGTGCTCATGGTGGTGAGAGGCTGTCGGTGATGCTGTGACCAGTGGTGTGTTCATGGTGGTGAGAGGCTGTCGGGTGATGTTGTGACCAGTGGTGTGTTCATGGTAGTGAGGACAGTCTGGTGATGTTGTGATCAGTGGTGTGTTCATGGTGGTGAGAGGCTGTCGGGTGATGTTGTGACCAGTGGTGTGTTCATGGTGGTGAGGACAGTCTGGTAATGTTGTGACCAGTGGTGTGTTCATGGTGGTGAGAGGCTGTCGTGTGATGTTGTGACCAGTGGTGTGTTCATGGTGGTGAGAGGCTGTCGTGTGATGTTGTGACCAGTGGTGTGTTTATGGTGGTGAGAGGCTGTCGGGTGATGTTGTGACCAGTGGTGTGTTCATGGTGGTGAGAGGCTGTCGTGTGATGTTGTGACCAGTGGTGTGTTCATGGTGGTGAGGACAATCTGGTGATGTTGTGACCAGTGGTGTGTTCATGGTGGTGAGAGGCTGTCGGGTGATGTTGTGACCAGTGGTGTGTTCATGGTAGTGAGGACGGTCTGGTGATGTTGTGACCAGTGGTGTGTTCATGGTGGTGAGAGGATGTCGGGTGATGTTGTGACCAGTGGTGTGTTCATGGTGGTGAGGACAGTCTGGTGATGTTGTGACCAGTGGTGTGTTCATGGTAGTGATAGACAGTCTGGTGATGTTGTGACCAGTGGTGTGTTCATGGTGGTGAGGACAGTCTGGTGATGTTGTGACCAGTGGTGTGTTCATGGCAGTGATAGACAGTCGGGTGATGTTGTGACCAGTGGTGTGTTCATGGTGGTGAGGACAGTCGGGTGATGTTGTGACCAGTGGTGTGTTCATGGTGGTGAGGACAGTCGGGTGATGTTGTGACCAGTGGTGTGTTCATGGTGGTGATAGACAGTCGGGTGATGTTGTGACCAGTGGTGTGTTCATGGTGGTGAGGACAGTCGGGTGATGTTGTGACCAGTGGTGTGTTCATGGTGGTGAGAGGCTGTCGGGTGATGTGACCAGTGGTGTGTTCATGGTAGTGATAGACAGTCGGGTGATGTTGTGACCAGTGGTGTGTTCATGGTAGTGATAGACAGTCTGGTGATGTTGTGACCAGTGGTGTGTTCATGTTGGTGAGGACAGTCGGTGATGTTGTGACCAGTGGTGTGTTCATGGTAGTGATAGACAGTCGGGTGATGTTGTGACCAGTGGTGTGTTCATGGTGGTGAGGACAGTCGGTGATGTTGTGACCAGTGGTGTGTTCATGGTGGTGATAGACAGTCGGGTGATGTTGTGACCAGTAATGTGTTCATGTTGGTGAGGACAGTCGGTGATGTTGTGACCAGTGGTGTGTTCATGGTAGTGATAGACAGTCGGGTGATGTTGTGACCAGTGGTGTGTTCATGGTGGTGAGGACAGTCGGTGATGTTGTGACCAGTGGTGTGTTCATGGTGGTGAGGACAGTCTGGTGATGTTGTGACCAGTGGTGTGTTCATGTTGGTGAGGACAGTCTGGTGATGTTGTGACCAGTGGTGTGTTCATGTTGGTGAGGACAGTCGGGTGATGTTGTGACCAGTGGTGTGTTCATGGTGGTGAGGACAGTCGGTGATGTTGTGACCAGTGGTGTGTTCATGGTGGTGAGGACAGTCTGGTGATGTTGTGACCAGTGGTGTGTTCATGTTGGTGAGGACAGTCGGGTGATGTTGTGACCAGTGGTGTGTTCATGGTAGTGATAGGCAGTCGGTGATGTTGTGACCAGTGGTGTGTTCATGGTGGTGAGAGGCTGTCGGTGATGATGTGACCAGTGGTGTGTTCATGGTGGTGAGGACAGTCTGGTGATGTTGTGACCAGTGGTGTGTTCATGTTGGTGAGGACAGTCGGGTGATGTTGTGACCAGTGGTGTGTTCATGGTGGTGAGAGGCTGTCGGGTGATGCTGTGACCAGTGGTGTGTTCATGGTGGTGAGGACAGTCGGGTGATGTTGTGACCAGTGGTGTGTTCATGGTGGTGAGGACAGTCTGGTGATGTGACCAGTGGTGTGTTCATGGTGGTGAGGACAGTCGGGTGATGTTGTGACCAGTGGTGTGTTCATGGTGGTGAGGACAGTCTGGTGATGTTGTGACCAGTGGTGTGTTCATGGTGGTGAGGACAATATGGTGATGTTGTGACCAGTGGTGTGTTCATGGTGGTGAGGACAGTCTGGTGATGTTGTGACCAGTGGTGTGTTCATGGTGGTGAGGACAATATGGTGATGGTGTGACCAGTGGTGTGTTCATGGTGGTGAGAGGCTGTCGGGTGATGTGACCAGTGGTGTGTTCATGGTGGTGAGGACAGTCTGGTGATGTTGTGACCAGTGGTGTGTTCATGGTGGTGATAGACAGTCGGGTGATGTGACCAGTGGTGTGTTCATTGTAGTGATAGACAGTCGGGTGATGTTGTGACCAGTGGTGTGTTCATGGTGGTGAGGACAGTCTGGTGATGGTGTGACCAGTGGTGTGTTCATGGTGGTGAGGACAGTCGGTGATGTTGTGACCAGTGGTGTGTTCATGGTGGTGAGGGCAGTCGGGTGATGTTGTGACCAGTGGTGTGTTCATGGTGGTGATAGACAGTCGGGTGATGTTGTGACCAGTGGTGTGTTCATGGTGGTGAGGACAGTCGGGTGATGTTGTGACCAGTGGTGTGTTCATGGTGGTGATGACAGTCGGTGATGTTGTGACCAGTGGTGTGTTCATGGTAGTGATAGACAGTCGGGTGATGTTGTGACCAGTGGTGTGTTCATGGTAGTGATAGACAGTCGGTGATGTTGTGACCAGTGGTGTGTTCATGGTGGTGAGGACAGTCGGTGATGTTGTGACCAGTGGTGTGTTCATGGTGGTGAGGACAGTCTGGTGATGTTGTGACCAGTGGTGTGTTCATGGTGGTGAGGACAATCTGGTGATGTTGTGACCAGTGGTGTGTTCATAGTGGTGAGGACAGTCTGGTGATGTTGTGACCAGTGGTGTGTTCATGGTGGTGAGATGCTGTCGTGTGACGCAGGTGGTCCATTATGCGCCCCATTAGGCCGGCTCGGCGGCCGCTGTCAGCTCCTGTCAGCCGTGACCACTGGCTGGCGGTCGGCTGCACCCGGCGTGCACCGCCCGGTCACGGCGCGGCGTGCAGCGGCCACTAGCCGCCGGTGGCGTGAGCGGACGGTCGAGGTCAGGTAGTAGTGGGGCCGGTGGGCAGAATTCGGCGCGGCGCGCGCGCACTGGCCCGCACCGACACGGAGCGGCGTCCGAATCAATAGGATGCGGCGGCGACGGCGGCGGGGGCTCGGACGGTGGCCCGGCACCACACAGAGCTGATATCTATCCGTCAGACGCGGGGACACATTCGGGGGCTCGGAGGGTGGCCCGGCACCACACAGAGCTGATATCTATCCGTCAGACGAGGGGACACATTCGGGGGCTCGGAGGGTGGCCCGGCACCACACAGAGCTGATATCTATCCGTCAGACGCGGAGACACACTCGGGTGCTCCGACGGTGGCGCTTATGGTCCAGACACGCCAGTCTATTGTTGAGGGCCACTGTTCAGCCGACTGCCCGGTCCACGGCTCACATCACGGCCCACATCACGGTCCACATCACGGCCCACATCACGGCCCACATCACGGTTCACATCACGGTCCACACCACGGCCCACATCACGGCCCACATCACGGCCCACATCACGGTCCACATCACGGCTTACATCACGGCCCACATCACGGCCCATATCACGGTCCACATCACGGCCCACATCACGGTCCACATCACGGTCCACATCACATTCCACATCACGGCCCACAGCACGGCCCACGTCACGGCGCACATCACGGTCCACATCACGGCCCACATCACGGTCCACATCACGGCCCACATCACGGTCCACATCACGGCCCACATCACGGGCCACATCACGGCCCACACCACGGTCCACATCACGGCCCACATCACGGTCCACATCACGGCCCACATCACGGTCCACATCACGGCCATATCACGGCCCATATCACGGCCACATCACGGCCCACATCACGGCCCAAATCACGGCCCACATCACTGTCCACATCACGGCCCACATCACGGTCCACATCACGGTCAACATCACGGCCCACATCACGGTCCACATCACGGCCATATCACGGCCCATATCACGGCCACATCACGGCCCACATCATGGCCCACATCACTGTCCACATCACGGCCCACATCACGGTCCACATCACGGCCCACATCACGGTCCACATCACGGCCCACATCACGGTCCACATCACGACCCACATCACGGCCCACATCACGGCCCATATCACGGTCCACATCACGGCCCACATCACGATCCACATCACGGCCATATCACGGCCTACATCACGGTCCACATCACGGCCCACATCACGACCCACATCACGTTCCACATCACGGCCACATCACGGCCCACATCACGGTCCACATCACGGCCCACATCACGGCCCACATCACTGTCCACATCACGGTCCACATCACGGTCCACATGACGGCCCACATCACGGTCCACATCACGGCCCACATCACGGCCCACATCACGGCCATAGTTGGTGGCTGAAGTTTGGAAACAGAACTAGCTGGAAAAACACAAATGTTTCAATGTTGTAAATGTGAGGATTAATGGACAAGTTATCAAAAGTTCAAGCATCTTGTTCGTCCCATGAATCGCACAGCTGGGTTTCAAGCGCAGTCTTCGCGGCCAAGAAACATATTCTCATCATTTGCCTTTGATACCTGTAACGCTATTAGTTAGAATTAGTACAATGTTGGTTTCAACTAAATGTCAGGCAGTCGTGCCGCTGCGGGGTGACTACCAGCTTATGTTGAATGTTTCGCGCTAATTAAAATGCTGAACGATTGATTAAAATCAAACATTTTGTAATATCGTGCGAAAACAAGAACCTTCGTGTATTTTAAATGAAGGGTTTTTCTGTGCTATTTTCGAGGTTAACCCACGCCGTACGGGGGGCGTTTAGACGCCCCCTCGTTTTTTTTTTTCTTCTCAAGAATAGCAAAAAAACGGCGGTGCGCAGCGCCTCTGTTTTTGTCACAGGTATTTGTAAATCAATTACCCACATTGTGTGAAATTATTGACCTCGGGTCATGTCAGGTCAGGTCACCAGGCCAGGTCACGTGACCCCACCTCCAAAAAACATTCCGGTCGTACCACAGCCACAGTTTTTGGCCGATCGATTTCGTACTTGGAGGATTTAATAAGGTCATAGGTACCTACAATTCGATTATCTCGGATTTTGTATATCGGTGACCTAAGGTCGAGTCAATTTCGTGACCTCCCCATTTTAAGTCAATGGGGAAATATTGAAATGCTTCCTATTCTGAGGATACGCATGATATCAACCCAATTCCTGCTGGATAATGTTATCATAAGCCATTCTTGAAGACCCAGGTGCAATTTTTTGCTCAGTGACCCCAACAGGGTCAGCTGAGGTCATCCGAGGTCACCAACACTTTGTTGTCAATAACTCTCGACAAACTCCAGATGGAGTAGTGAACCCGGCACCAATGTGTTTGTATGGTCGTGGCACGTCTTCCAATGTGCATTATGACCTGAGTCAGCACTTGACCTTGACCTGAGGTAAAAAAAAAATAAGTTGACCGACCCTGGTCATCATGAATATGATTCGAAGCGTCTTGCCAAGACAAACACGATGGTGTCAAAATTATTGGCTTACCTTTATTAGGTAAATAGTTATTTGTGAAAATCAGATTTGGCAAAAATAACCTTTTTGACCTTTGATGACCTCTGGAGCCTAAACTATTGACTTGAGCTTAAATCTGAGGACACCAAGTGCGATAGCAATTTTCAAGAACTTTCCATTGTTTTGTTGTCGCTTGTTCCTAGTTATCATAGTTCCCGAGATATTTGGGGGTGTTCGAAGCGAAGTCCTAAAACTGGAAAATCGGACATTTGATGACCTCTGGTGACCTCAATATTGACCTGATAAACAACATGTCCGAAATAGTTTCAAAAAGCTTTTGGAAGAGCTTTCGAACGTTGTTTTTTTGTTTTTGTCTACGTCTTATAGGAGCCGAGTTCGAGGGGAGCGCGTCGAAACACCCCCCCCCCCCCCCCCCACGCCGCCGCTTGAAAAAGGGGGGTTTCCAGGAAGTATTCAATGCTTGGCGGGAAGCCAATAGAGCAATGTAAGGGACATTTATAGCTATCAAGATGTAAAAGATAGCTTCTGCTTCCATTATTTGCATAATTTATTACTTATAGAGTTTCAGGGGCGTGTTCAGGCACATGAAAAGGGGGGTGACTGACATGGTGATGACGATATGCCAGCGATAACGGCGCAATAGACGTTTAGCTTATAATGATATATGCACATATGAGGCCAGAAAATGGAATAAAGTCATTTTTTGCAGAGGCGCGCCCAGGAATGGAAGAAAGGGGGTCATATTATTGCAAGGAAACTAAGAGGCATGGGCGTACAATGACATAACATACTGCAGTTTTCGGATGAAAAACGCACCACAGGCTACTCTACGAACGATTATAAGATAATAGGCGAGTCCAGGTAGGGTAAAAAGGGGGGTAAGCAATATTAATTGAAGTTGTAAGTGAAATAGTCACTGTTGACTAGTTAGTATCATAATAGCGGATAATATACTTATCAAAAGGTCTTGCGCCGCCCCAGTTTGGATCCTGGATATGCCTATGATGAAGTACAACATGCAAAAAGGAACTATCTACGATCAGTAACATATGTATAGTGCTGGGTAGCAACTTGTCTGCGGTTAGTATTTTTTCCCAATTTGACCTCCTTTTTCACTAACCTGGTACCGCCTATGGCAAAAAATATGATTTATAACTGTTTTTCTAATGTCACAATCACAGACCATTTCATTTATCAAAAAAAAAAACACCAAAAAAAATGGTTTTATTACGCATTTACTGCACCCCCATATTGAGTGACCTGCACGCGCCTATGATTTTTGAATTATCAAACGTCACCGTTATATATCAATTTTCAATTCAATCTCTATCGATTCCTATTAGTTGTGTTAAAATCGGTCGATAAACATGAAAGCTATGTTGGATCAAAAATACCACTAAAATTTGTCGTTTTGCCCCCTGTTGCCCCCCTATCCAAAATTTACATTTTATTATTATTTACAAATGTAGATCGTGTTGAGGGGAACCAAACACCGTTTCATTTTTGAAAATCGGACGGGTAGATCTCGAGATCTCCGGGGGGCAGAATCCGCCCCCCCCCCCCTGTACAAATAGGGGTAGCCAGGAGCCTGTTACAAATAGGGTTAAGACATGGGTCTACTGCTTACAGTGGCGGCGGGAAGCGGGAGGCTGGGGGAAGCAGGTTGCCCCCCCCCCTATTGAAAGAGGTGGGGAGGGGGGCAAACATATATTTGCCCCCCCCCCCCCCCCCCCCCCCCTCCACAAAAAAAAAACATGTTCACGCCAATAAAATCCTTAGAGGTCCGCACCATACGAAATACGACGCATTGATGAGAATGCATATCCAGGGCATAAAACTCAAAATTTGCAAGCGCAATTTATTTCAGAGTTCCAGGTCTTGAGCCTAAACAAATATTTGAAGATGGTATAGCTGATTCCAAATTCGTGTCGCTGGTTCCAAAGTTGGTACGGTCGGCGGGGTCGGCGACTCGAACAAGTTTCGACAGGTATGGCCCATGCCATACCTGTCATACTGCATTATCCATACTTGTAACATGCCTTTTCATCCGTTTTGTTTGGCCCTTTCAACAATCGGGACCCCTTCCCGATTGTTGAAAGGGCCAAACAAAACGGATGAAAAGGCATGTTACAAGTATGGATAATGCAGTATGACAGGTATGGCATGGGCCATACCTGTCGAAACCTGTTCGAGTCGCCGACCCCTCCCCCCCCCCCCCCTTGGACGAAATCCTGACTACGTGCCTGTTTCAAGTTAAAGTTGATAAGCGTTCCACGCATATAACGGTCGGTACTCACAAGTACTTGGTAACGAATTCACTGTCCGAGCGAAAATTAGCCTGCCTACACATTGTTATTTACCATGAATACATGTAATATGTTTCATGCACGCTATCTTTTGCGAATATGTACCAAACTTCTATGAACAATCAACAAACATTTGAAAATTGCATTTAAATCGGCAGTTTAACTTGGCCCCGGACGGCGAACTATTAAGTGTTCACGACTCGATATCATTTCGATATCATTTCGCGGCATTTGTTTGGGGGGGCGCTTTGCCCGAGGGGGCGCCCTGGGTTTCTTTGCCCCCCCCCCCCCATCCGGAAATTCATTCCGCCGCCACTGACTGTTTAAAGGAAACTATTCGCCTTGTCAATGGGGTTTTGAGTTGAGATAACCAAACTCGAAAATATAGATAACCAAGCTCGAGATGAGATAACCTCCATGCTCGAAAATAGACTTGAGACGCTTTCACATCTTCATAGAAACCCCGTAATTAATTAGAATTGGCTTACCAAAGTCTTAGAAGCCGGAATGAGTCATGCCATGCGAAGGAAGAACCACGTATATCAATCGCCCGAAGAAGAAAAAACGTGGCATACGTGGTTCTTCCTTTGCACGGCAGTGGGCATCGTATCTCCCATCGCTGATTGGCTGATTTGTTGCCTTTACATTCGGGGCTTTTGATACACTCTCTGGCACGTAGTCTCTGATCACGACGCCTCGCTAATATCCGCTCAGCCTCCCGCACGGCGCGGCGGCCCCTTGTCAGAGACTAGTAGGTGGCAGGCGGAGCCAGAGTCAGGTCAGGTCCACCCACTGGTGGTGTATGACGTCACGTGACATTAAAAGAGAAACTTACTTTTTGCATCCACAGATATCCATCTATGGTCCAAACCAAAGTCATGTTCGTATTTTTTTTAGCTCAAGATGCCCCCTTACTGCCTGCCAACTATCAAGAAATATGTCAAGGTGAAATATTCCATTTAAAGGGAAATAAGGACCTTTTCCCACACAAATGGAGTTAGCACTTGAAATCGACAGACGAGGTCAAAATATGATGTAAATTTTATCACATTTTGCATATCAAAATTCCTTCCGAGAGATATTAGCAGTTTCCTACCGATAAGCGTTCCACACTTTTAACGACCGGTTCTTGCAAGTTACTTTTCGGTTTCCATCAAACTCCGGGCTTTTCCCGTATTGCTTTTTTACGAAATAGTGTGGAAAATATATTTTGCGTTCTGCTTGTTGTGATTATATGCCCACCCATCCTTTACAATTAACAAACAATACAAAAACTGGCAATTCAATTGGAAGCTCATCGATGCACGACGACGGCGACCTATTTAGTGTCGGCGATTTGTTTCGAAGTGCCCATTCAACAACGTTGAACATATTGATACAAAATGGCCAGAGATGTGTCGCTTTCCAATAGTGGAGGGAAAATACCGATCATTAATTTTCCCAAACTTCCAACTTTGAATTAGGGAATAAATTTATTTAATTCTTAAATATAGATGACATCATTTTAATACCATAACGGTAGCCAAAGAAATGGTTGTTAACAAAATCAAAAGGTAATTATTTCCCCTTAAAGGGAATGTTTCACCTTTCTGAAAGTTGTCAAATATACGCTGGTTGTAGTAGAAAATATGAAGTAAGTGCTGCTGAAAACCACCGCTGATTGGCTGACAAAGTGGGATTGGCTGAAAAAGTGGCTGTCAGTCAATCAGCGGCTGCACCAGCCTGGAGTCATTTTGCAAATGGTAAATTAAATTGCTTATAAATGGTTAAGTCTTGGGAAAAATGGCCTTAGTAATTTAGACATTTCAATAACGGCCCAAGATAATGGCTATCTCAGTTTAAAACTAATACAAAGGTGAAACATTCCCTTGAATAGCTTACTGGCCGTTGTGATGGGAACCACCTCACACGGAAGGAAATCAGTAATCACATACCTGCAATGCGGTTATAGACGAAAAGATAAGCTGTCAACCTTAATCTGGACAATCCTTTTCAGGTTAAGATAGGTTCCGAGGTAACGCGATAAGCCTGGGCATAGAAACTGGAGATATATTGGGTCCACCCTTGGGTCTGTAAAAATTAAAATATCAATCAGTTTAGTCATCCACAAATCCACTCCGGTCTGGTAACTTTGAAATATGAACGCAATCAGAATGGTGGATGGTGTAGCAAACAGGTAAAACATTGATGAGCTGAGTATCATGCTATTCTCGTATTAAACTCGGCATACATGACAGCATGCACAATTACTTCCTGGTTCTGGCAAGTGAATGAGGAGTACCAAAGTCAATCCTCGATTGCACCCATGTCCACTAAAGCCGTTGGACTCCCCATGACACTTTTAAACATTCCCTGAATATCAATCAGAACACGTACCCTGAAGTTCACTAACATAGGTACCCTTTAGACCGAAGTTGCAATAAGCAATGCTTCCAGGTACTAACTAGCCTTACTCTCAACGTATCAGCTTTCTGAAATCTAACTAGCTAGTCCACACAAGATCCTCTGACTAAATGCAGCAGGCTATTGCCAGTGACTGATGTCGTAAGGATCATTACCAAAGCCAAACGTTGGCTGCCCGGCCAGCTTCCCAACTATCCGGGCCAGACAAGTTTATCAATAGCAATCATCAGAGGGCGATGTCCAGCGTTGCAGAACTCAGTTCTGGCTAGAGTAGCTTCTGAGATGAAACATTCTGCCAACCATGGTAAATCATAGAGCAAGTACCTCCTACACGCTTGCTTACACAATGGTGAAACCTTCGCTATGTGAAACGGAACACTATTTTCAGGCCAGTCACGATTTGTTTGGAGCGTCCTAAAGCGCAACACGTCTTTAGGACGCTCCAGGTAAATTGTGGTGCCGATTTGGAAATTATATCGTAATAAAATTAATGTCAGCGAATTACATATGAACGTTGCACCTCGAAGCGGAAATATTCTACCCAGTTACACACTGAAGTAAATGCCACACCGTCGCACTCTCAACATCACAGTTCACCGTGCTTTTTGGTGACACATTGTGGACATATCGCGGACATATGGCGGGACATATTGCGAAGAGAAATTTGCCAATCTATTACGTACATCCATTGCCGTTTAAGTGAAAATATATGTACGGCATCAGTAGGCATGTGGTTTCTGAAAACCGAGAATGGGAAACGTTCCGTGAACGGAACGATAACCACAATGATGTAAGATGCTCATGCGTCATCGAATATCAGCATTTACTCCCAGAACATTTCCAGGGAGCGGGTATTACTCACATGTCCGGTGTATTGCTCACACTACTGCAACAATCATCAGATAAGGTGCAGACCTAACTTCACATCATGTGGTGCTGGAGAGGCATATTTTATACTATCCGCTAATAATAATATTACGTAAAATAAAAACTCCCGTATAAAACGCGCATAATATAATATATAATATAAAATATAATATAATATAATATAATATAATATAATATAATATAATATAATATAATATAATATAATATAATATAATATATATATATATCTATATATATATATATATATATAGATATATATATATATATATATATATATATATCTATATATATATATATATATCTATATATATATATATATATATATATATATATATATATATATATAT
>JAXIVJ010017366.1:0-25000 GCA_036785665.1 Chirona hameri
TTAAAAGACCTGGCAAAGGTGTTGGAAAGCTCTCGAGAAGGACATCCGAAGTTATTTCGAGCATTTTTCTTAGCTCAGGTCAACATTAAGGTCACCAGAGGTCATCAAAGATCAAATTTTCCAAGTTTAGGACTGCTCCAGAAATCATCCCCACAAATATATCGGAAACTGTGATAGCTAGGAACAAATAGAAAACAGCAATCGAAAGCTTATGCACAATGCAATCGCCATATATGTCCTATTTTTTTTTAACTAAGGTCAATAGTTTTGGCCTCAGAGCAGGGGTGTAGCTTTTTCAGAAAAGTAGGGAAGGGGAGGGCTGAGCTGGGAAAATCGCTTAAAGTACCATCAAAATTCACCAAAATACCAATTTCTTCACAGATTTAGCCCACTTCTTCGTCCACGTTGGGGGTGGAGGGGGGGGGGGGGGGGCTGAAGCCAAGTTGGGGTGGGGGGCTGAAGCCCCTCAACTGAATAGGATCCTACACTCCCCTGCTTCAGAGGTCACCGAAGGTCACGAGGCCATTTTCTTCCAAAATGTGTTTCGTGAATAACTTTTTATCGGTTAAACATAGAGCATATATTTCAACAGCATCGTGTTTGTCTCGTAAATTCGCTTCGACATATCTTAACCCTCGCCCTACGTGGACCATTGTCCATTTATCACCTTCGCCCTACGGGGGGGGGGCTGACAGCCCCCCTATTAACTTCCAAACCAAGTAGCATAGAGCAATGCGGTAAGAACCAGCATGTTGTCTGTCATGAGAGTAATCTAACAGTATGCAAGTTTTAGGTTTCAGATAATTTGGTGACCTTTCAGGTCATGTGAATGACTTAAGATCGACCACGTCCAAAAATAGTGATTTTACTCTGTCCGTCGTTGTTACCAAAGTTATGAGTTCAAAACGATTTAGTTAGCGTTAATATGCTGGTCGTTGTATTAGCTATCTGGCAATATATCGATTTTTAGGTCTGGGCCACTTAATGACCTCTTAGGTCAAGGAAATCGTCACCATAGATGAGAATTGCTATGTGTTTTGCATTACAGCACATGTACAGGGCGCTTAGTATAACTTCCGAACGGAGAGAGATAGAGAGACACCGTAAAAAGTAACGTGTTGCCTGTCATAAGGATATTCCAAAGTCATCCCATTTTGGGTATCTATGTCAACTCGTGACCTTTGGGGTCAAGTCAATGGCCCTTTGGGGTCTGACATGACCTTGACGAAAAGGTTATTGGTCACGATCTAATAGTTGTATACACTTCACATTTTGATAGGATACTATAATTGTTGTTAAACTCACCTACTGAAAATTTTAGTAAAATGCGACTCATTTGTAAAAAGTGATTCAAGAAAAACCTCAGGGGGAGGGGGGGGGGGGGGCTGTCACCCCTCCCGTAGGGCGAGGGTTAAT
This sequence comes from Chirona hameri, assembly GCA_036785665.1. Taxonomy (NCBI): domain Eukaryota; kingdom Metazoa; phylum Arthropoda; class Thecostraca; order Balanomorpha; family Balanidae; genus Chirona; species Chirona hameri. The sequence goes on from JAXIVJ010017366.1 coordinate 1,417, forward strand.
GGTGATCTGATTTGGTTAACTTAAAAATTTACATTCTCATCTTCGTCGCCAGTCTGGCGACGAAGATGAGATGAACATCGAGGGTGTATCGCCGCCGTCTCCGTTCCTGGCTGTACCGGGGAAGCCAGCAGTGTCATGGCAAGACTGGATCTTCAGTTTCAAAAACTACCTGACTGCACTGAATGGACAAGTCTTCACAACCGAGAGGAAGACGGCTCTCCTGCTGCACTGCATCGGAGCTGAGGCTCAACGCGTCTACCGCACCCTGCCGGTCGTACCGAAGAGGGAGGGCGAAGACGATTTCAGCGCAGCGCAGAGACAACTTGCCGACTTCTACGAGCCGCAAGTAAACGTCATCGCCGAGAGATTCTTCTTCCGTCAGCGACGACAAGAACCGCAAGAGTCCACCGCCGAGTACGTCGCGGCCCTGCGCCGCCTGACGGTGAACTGCAACTTCGGCGCGATGACCGACGACATGATTCGAGATCAAGTCGTCGAGGCGACCCTGCAACCGACTCTTCGAGAACGGTTTCTGCAGGACCGGACTCTGACTCTGGGCCGAGTCACGGAGCTGGCGGACGCCTACGAGCGGTCTCGGCGCGAGGCTAGCGCTATGACCGGGCATGCGGCGCCGCCCCCAGCGGCTGGAGCGCAGCCGCTGCACCAGCTGAAGGACGCGCGCCAGCGCCGCGGGCGTCCCGCCGCGCCTCGCTCGTCCGCGCGGTCCGCCCGCCCGCCAGCCGGCCGGTCTGCGCCTGCAGCGAGTCCGCAGACCGACACGTGTCGCATCTGTGGATGGCGCCGGCACGTGGATCGAGACCGGTGCCCTGCCATCGGCGCCACGTGCAGACAGTGCGGTCAAACCGGGCACTTCGCCGCCGTCTGCCGGTCTGGTGGACAGAGCGTCGACAGGACATGTCACGACTTGACTGTCCTCTGCTGCACCGCACCCAACACAGAGAAGATGATGTGTGAAGTACAAGTTGAAGTTCCTGGGATCACCAAGAGCGTGACGCTGCAGGTAGACACAGGTGCGACAGTGTCTGCCCTGGGTCTCGCTCTCGCCAGACGTCTCTTCAAGGGCAGCTCTCTCAACAAGACGTCTGCTCGTCTGTTCGGGTTTGGACGTCACCAGCTGAAGGTACTTGGCACCTTGCCAGCTGTGGTGACCCACCGCGGACGGAGAGCCGACGCAGAGTTTTTCGTCATCGACTCGCAGGGTGACGAAGCCGTCATGGGTCTCGACTTGCTGAAGCAGCTGGACATCAGCCTGCACCCAGCGAGCGGCGCCATCGACCAGCTGGCGGTGGCTGAGGACCCAGTGGGATCAGCACCGCCGCCGCCTCAGCCTGGCCCTGGTGAACTGCACTCACTGGAAACGGTCCGTGGCTACCAGCACAGGATCGTTCTCCGCCATGGCGCAGTGCCAAAGCAACACAAGCTTCGCAGACTCCCATACTCCGTTCGCGATGAAGTAAGCAACGAACAGGCTCGTCTTCAAGAGGAAGGCGTCATCGAGCCTGTCGAAGTCAGCGATTGGGTTCATCCGATGGTCGTCAGCAGGAAGAGGAACGGAAAGCTGCGCCTCTGCGTCGATCTGAGAGACCTCAACCGTCAAGTCATCGCCGAGGTTCATCCTCTACCGACGGCAGAAGAACTGCAAGACCAGCTGAGAGGCAACTTCTTCACGGTTCTCGATCTTCAGAGTGCGTATCATCAGCTGGAGCTTGAGCCTGCTTCCCGTCCGCTCACCACGTTCCTGACGCACCTGGGACTCCGACGGTTCACGAGAGTTCCGTTCGGCCTCGTCTCAGCAGGAGCTGCGTTCCAGAGGTTGCTGGACAACCTGCTGGATGACATCCAGGGATGCGTCCATTACATGGACGACATCGCTGTCGTGGGGAAGTCGCAAGAGGAGCATGACGACCGTCTGCGTCTCGTGATGTCCAGACTGAAGGAAGCCAACATGACTGTCAACAGAGAGAAGTCTGTGGTCTGCAAACCAGCTGTCGACTTCTGTGGCTTCACGCTGTCTGCAGCCGGAGTCAAGCCGCTGCAGTCTCAGATCAAGGCCGCGGCAGAGGCACCGCCGCCAGAAAACGTCAAGGAACTGAAATCGTTCCTGGGGATGTGCGGCTGGTTCCTCCGCTTCGTCCCAGGGTACGCCGAGACCGTCCGTCCGCTGTACCAGCTGCTGAAGAAGGGCAGCAAGTTCATCTGGGACGACACAGCAAGCCGAGCATTCAGCGAGATCAAGATGAAGATCGCTCAGAGTCCCACGCTGCGTTCGTTCGACTCGACGCTGCCCACGTTCGTCACGTCCGACGGCAGCGGCAAAGGTGCTGGAGCTGTACTCACCCAGCTGAGTCCAGACGGACGAGAAAACGCCGTAGCGTTTTGGTCTCGTGCGTTCTCTCCAGCCGAGCAGCGATACTCTGTTTCGGAGCTCGAGGCTCTGAGCGCCGTCTCGGCAGTCGAACGCTGGAAGTTGTACCTGTGGGGGCGCCACTTCACGCTACGCACGGACCACTCGGCGCTCCAGACTCTGCTCTCGCCCAGCTTCTCAGGCAGGGCGGGCGCCAGGATCGCACGCTGGCAGGCGCGCCTCCTGCCGTACTCGTACACCGTCCAGTACGTGCCCGGCCGACACCTGACTCCAGGAGCAGACGCCCTCTCCAGGATGCCGATTCCTGCAAACGAAGCTGACCTGCAAGCGGACGACTCCGCTGAAGAAGAGGAAGTGATCGCTCTCCTGGGCGACGAGGACAGCTGCGTCCTGACCGAGCAGGAAGTCCCCGTTGTAAAAAGTGGTCGTCCCCGTTGCAGGTCAGAACGGGGACGACCACTTTCAACAGGTGGTCGTCCCCGTTCAGCTTCGGCGAAGATACCTGCAGCTGACGCACAGTGCGCACGATGGAATCGTGCGAATGAAGTAGACGCTGCGGAACCTGGCGTGGTGGCCAGGTATCAACCGGGAGGTGGAAGAGCTGTGTCGCAGCTGCGTCCTGACGAGTGTAGTGTCCGCCGCTGTCGGTCTCCGTCTGTCGTGTCGGCCTCTCACTCAGAACACAACCGTACTCTGCGGCGTCCGTCTCTATTCTGTCGTAATACACGCACAGTGCAGTACAGGACAGGTCGGCTCACGCCGACCGGTTTCGCCGGCCTGCCCCTACCACGGCGGCGGCAGGCGGCCAATCACGCGGCGGCAGTATCGGAGGCGGGGTCCGAAACAGGTCTACCAGTGGAGCGGACTGGAACAGTCTAGAGTCCTAGACGCTACACAGGTCAAGGTCATTTGGCGACCCAGGTAGGTCATACTGGTGCCAATCCGTCCGCTCCGCTGGGCTATTACTGGTGTCCAGTGGTGGTGCAATCCAGTGATAGGCAATTAGGGATTGACAACCCGTACTACCCGCGACACCTGTCGTACCTATAATACGTTTTTGTACCCGTCATACACCCGAAGTACCCGTCAAAAACCTACGGTGCCCGACATACACCCGTAGTACCCGTTGTGCCCCTGGGGAACACGTGATAACCCCGTTATAGCCGGCACTCACCCATTATACCCGTGGAACACCTATGGCACCCGTATGGCACCCGTACACCCGTTAAACCCGTGAAAACTCCACCCCGGCTTAGCGTATATGTAGTAGTGACCAGTGTTAGTGCTGGGTTAGCGTATTTTATTTGCTGCTCGCTTTTCTTCCGTTCGTCGTGATTTATTACTATATTTGAAGTTCGCTTCTGAGATAGTTTAATCTATTGTCTTCCAGTGTTAATTTCGTATTGCCTCCTTTGTTCTCGGCTCTGTTAGTTTTCTTTCTGATATGTTCTAGCCCTAGCTATGAATTACCGATGTTTCGTTGGCGTCTGTGAGCGCACGTGAGGGAGAGGCGACCTGGAGCTGGCGGCGGGCGGACGTGGCAATACAGCGTGCAGCAGAAGTCACGAAGTGAAGGTGTCTTTCGCGATCGGCCGACTATATATATATATATATATGTTCATTGATATATGCCGTAGCGTATGTCGATGACCTTCGTTTCGCAGTGATTCCGTGGTTGCTTGACATTGGTTGTGGCACTGTAGTATCCGTGGTCGGATCTGATTGGCTTTCGACTGGAGTGAAGCGATGTAAAACTCGTATCCGTAAACTGTTTTTGTACGGTAAAATATTTCTTAACACCTCCTTCTATGTTAGTTACAGCACAAACCTTCGCCCACAGCTGCACAAACTAAAACTGTCTGTAACTATCGTATCAAATGCGTCGGAAATGTACGAATTATACACCACTCGGTAGTATCCGTAAACTCGTTTGAAAACCTTAAAATCACGTACATCACGTGCTTATAGCAATGTGGTACTGCAATGTAGAACTGCCGCTTTACTGTGTTAAACTCGTTTCGGGGCGACAGAGTACAGACAGACAGACGCTTATCAAATAGTAATATAGATTGCATATGAGGTGATGTGTCTTGACGAGGCAAGCACAGTGGTATCATTTGCACGTATCTATCTTTGTTCTATCAAGAGTTATTGTCAAAAAAGTGCTGGTGACCTCGGATGACCGCAACTGCCCTTGCAGAGGTCACAGGTCACAGAGCAACACTTGCACCTGGGTCATCAAGAATGAGCTTAAAGTACATGATTATGAAATAATTGGCTTGATATAATGCATATTATCTGAATAGGAAGCATTTGTATATTTTCCCATTGACTTATAATGGGGAGGTAACGAAATTGACCTGTCCTTAGGTCACCGATATGCAAAATTCGAGATAAAGGTATTGTAGGTACTTATGACCACATGAAATCCTGTAAGTGTCTCTCTCTATCTCGAACAAACACTGGGGGTTTGGCACGACCACAAAGCAAAATAGAGAAAAGGTCACTTGACATGACCTGGTGACCTGACCTGAGATGACCTGAGATAAAAAAATACATCATGTTGGTAATTATTGCCGAAAAAGCTGAGCCAAATTTGGCGGCGCTGCGCTCCGCCGTTTTTTTGCTATTCTCGGAAAACCTCAAGGGGGAGTCACAATGACCACCACTAGGGCGAGGGCTAGCCGTGCGTAGATGAATACAAACAAATGTTTCGTGGTCTTTTATTACTAATAAAACCATTCAAACCATTTATTTTGTTGTTAAGTTCCTGGAGAATGGATCGCAAGCAGTTAGTCAGGGCCTACGATACAAAGCATCTGAGAAGCATACACGCTTCCCTATACAATATATTTGTTCGGAAAACTGCATGCCGTTATGAAGTAAAACCCTTAGTTTTCGTGTTTTTAATTGTCAGCGAGGGGGGTTAGTGGGTTTTCTTACACATATGTCCCAAATGTAAGCCGCAAAGGCCAAGTAGCAATTAATTCTCGCTAGAATTGAAAATGTCCCATAGCGCATCGGACAAGGGCATGTCTTCAGCAGATGAAGGTCATCATGGCGTGCCACCGTAACCTGCGAGGCGTGCCACGGTAACTTGCAGGTCTCCAGGTCTGGAGAAGCCGACCGCGCTTCTCCAGACCAGAGCCATTCACCAATAGGAGCCTGCGTTTGGCATTGAGAGTGGCACAGGCATTGCTGGTAATGCGAGCTATTTTGGAGAGAATAATGGGCTAGGGCGGCGATGAGGCTGGTGGTCTCTCATTGTGTATTGCTTATACATAACCACTCTAAAATATAGATTGCTGGTGCCGTGGATATCATTTACACACCAAAAATCGAGACAAAAATTGGCGTGGGTCTGATACCTAAGCGGGTACTTCGGAATAGATGTCAGAAATGGTATCCAGTATCGTGAGATGCCGCTTCCTTTTCCTGTTTTGATATCCAGTTCATTGTGCTGTACCTGACTACCAGATGCAACGCTTACCGTTTATCTAAGCATATACAAGCGTTTATCTAAGCAACCAAGTGAACCACTGAATGGAATGGAAATGCCACACCGAGGGTTTTTAAAGGGATTATACAGGTTTTTCCCAGAATAATTGAGTTACATAGTAAAACGTACTTATAAAGGTGGTATAAGTCTCACGGTAGCCACATTTTTTCTGGAAATTACCTCTTCTGCACGTAAGGACATTCCAAAGTGCGCGGTGATGCCACCGCGTATTCTCTGCAGGACCGGCTGAGGCAGAGCCAGTCATCTCTTTTATGCTGATAAAAACACCTCACCTATGACATATTTCCGGTAAGATAAGCAATATTTGAAAGAAAATAAACTTCTTTTGTTCCAACGACACCAGCAGTTACCTAGTTTTCCCATAAAATTCTATATTTTTCATGAATTTTCATGCCAAAAAATTCATACGCCACCACCAAATTCTCAACGCTAAAGGCCGGAGATAAGAAAACCACAACAACACAAAACCTCAACGAACAGTGTGTAGTAATACAAGTCCCGTCAGTTTTGAATTGCATAATCATTTTGTGATCCAGTGTAGGACTTGCAGATAATTCAAAACTCTAAAATTTATCTATAATATGGCCACTTACCACACACTGTGCCTCACGCACAAGGTGCGTTGCTGCGGCGAGCCTGAACAGCTGGCTGCGAGTCTGTCCACCGTAGCAGAGGCCCGCGCTACCGAGCGGGCCACGCGACAGGACCACATGTTGTTTGTTCCCCGGTCACGCACGGAGATGGGACGGCGGCGTTTTGCCTGCCGGGGACCAGCGCTGTATAACGCCCTGCCACGCGACCTTTTAGGACTGCCCGTGCCGCTGTTTCGTCGCCAAGTGCGGCGACATCTCGCTGCCGCTCCGCGGGCACCGGACTGACCGACGCAGCGATTCTCACCGTCATGCCGACTGGTTTTAGTGATTGTATGTGTGTGTGTGTGTGTGTGTGTGTGTGTGTGTGTGTGTGTGTGTGTGTGTGTGTGTGTGTGTGTGTGTGTGTGTGTGTGTGTGTGTGTGTGTGTGTGTGTGTGTGTGTGTGTGTGTGTGTGTGTGTGTGTGTGTGTGTGTGTGTGTGTGTGTGTGTGTGTGTGTGTGTGTGTGTGTGTGTGTGTGTGTGTGTGTGTGTGTGTGTGTGTGTGTGTGTGTGTGTGTGTGTGTGTGTGTGTGTGTGTGTGTGTGTGTGTGTGTGTGTGTGTGTGTGTGTGTGTGTGTGTGTGTGTGTGTGTGTGTGTGTGTGTGTGTGTGTGTGTGTGTGTGTGTGTGTGTGTGTGTGTGTGTGTGTGTGTGTGTGTGTGTGTGTGTGTGTGTGTGTGTGTGTGTGTGTGTGTGTGTGTGTGTTGGCGTGTGTCAGTGTTTTGTATTCTTGTTTTTACTTGTGTGATTTTATTGTATGCTTTTTCTGACCATGTTCCCTGTGTTTTTAACTCATGACGAGAGGTTGTAATAGCCACAGGCACATGTGGACGACCTTAATAAAAGTCTGTATCTGTATTATCTTAAGATAAAAGTGGTGGACAGTAGTGCCGATCAAGTACTCGTTATCTGATACTAGTCTCGAAAAACGCCCAAGTTTTAACGCTGATAATTGCTGAAATAATGGACTAAATGAGCATTGAAGTCCCTGTTATATGTCTTAAACGTGTTTAAATCTCATACAACTGCAAAAGAGTGCATTTACTTTCAGGACGGAAACCCGTATAATCCCTTTAATGGCAGAAAAGTTCCGAAAGGTCAGAGTCATCCTCGTTTTACGTCCTAGCTCTTCAGCAGATTAAACCTTGACCTCAGTGTCCCAGGATGTCTGCCACCCCGGCTCTCCTAAGAGTGAGCCAGTCACGCTTCCAAGGGATCCCACGCGCCACGTGCGGAGCAGGTCCGAAAGCCACCTCTTCTCAGAACTTCCCGGGTGGCGGCAAAATAAATGTCGCGCTCTATTAAACTCCCGAATGAGTTCTCGGAGCTATTAGCAACTTTGATTTTGCGTCAGCCTGTTTAACATCCGGTCATTCTTCACCAGAGACCCGGGACTTGGGACGAGGCAACAGCACGGCTAATTTCAAGTCCGAGGGTTTTTTTCTTCGATTTATCCGGCTCCCGCCGGTGGTGTATTTACATTAATTAATGCAATCCACACATTGTGTAAACACATTGCTCAACACACCGTCCACGCCATTACACTTAACACGTGAAGCCGATGCACGGTGCCCGCAAACCAGCAAACGCAAGCACCTTTCCTACATTTTGCTATCACGAAAGCTCACCAAACTTCACCTTCACACTCGCAAAATTGTAAACCGCATTACATCTTTCTAGGTATTTATATATTTTCCTCCATGTTTACTAAACACACTGTCGCCATCCAGTACTACACACACTGTCGCCTAACCGCACAAGCCCTACATACAAATACAAATCGTAATCGTAAAAACATAAACATAATATAATCATGATACATTCTGCGTATCGAGACCGTAACACGAGACCCCCGCCCGCGCCGCCTCGCATTACGTCGCGGCCACACAGCTTCGCGAAGCGGCGCCCCTCGCCACCGGCCGGGCGTGTGCGCCGTCGACCAGTGGGTCGCCGCCCCGCACGCCCGACCGGCCGACCGGCCCCGCAGCGGATGCTGGGGCCGGTCCCGGGTTGGCCCGGGTGGGTTAAGGGCGGGGGTGGTTCCGGGATAGCCCGGTCTTATCAAAGGTGATCAGCAGCGGCGGCCCCGGCGAAGACGGCGACGGCAAAGGCGACGGCGGCGGCGGCGGCGAGAAGCCGCAGCACAACACGGCGGCCGGAAAAAGCGGCAGTATCGAACCCCATCGCACATAGCTCCGCAACGACGGAAACCTAACCGGCGAACGCGTGCGCGGGTCCGGGCCCGGGTCCAGGTCCGAGTGTTCCAGCGACGCTCAAGAGATGTTCGAGTAATGTACGTGTGCGTGTGCGTGTGCGTGTGCGTGTGCGTGTGTGTCCGTGGGTGTGCGTGGGTGTGCGTGGGTGTGTACATGCCGTTTCTCTTTATAATAAGTTGGTTTTACCTCCTTACGCATTCGCTTCAAAGTGTGGTACCAGTACAATTCGTTATTGTTTAAGTCGTTAGAATACTAGTCAGCTAAGTGAATATGCTTTAAAAGTCCCCATTTCTTTTCAAATATATCAAGTTTGTTATCTAATCTGGCTGCGGTGTGTTCTATCTCTGCTTCATATTTAAGTTTGTTTTTTTTAATGAATAATGTTTGGCATACTTTCTTTGCGTCGTGCATCATAAATTACCAGCTTTGCCAAAGTGATAATGAGGCCTTCAATTGCACTCACGTTGGATAGAAAGAACCAAGCCTCAATATTTATTCTTAAGTTAATTTTATACCGTGCCATTATGTCTGATGTCACGTTATTTATGAACAACCGAACTTTTGTACAATGCCAGAACATGTGCGACAAGGTTTCTGGCTCTCGTTGACAAAATGTGCATCTATCGTCGTCTTTGACGTTAATGATTTTCAGAAATCTGTTAGTCGTGAGAATTCGGTTTACTAGTTTGTAATGGAACATTCTTATGCGTGTTGAATGTGTAACTTTTATCACGTTTACAAAACTGTTAGCTCCGAAACACCCTACGTCCCTTATCCATTTCTGCTCCTGGCGTGTGTTTGTTTGGTCAAGTTCGTTCAGTCTGCATTTCAATGCTATCTCATAAGCAAAACGGGCAAACTTTTGGTGGTTCATGACGACATTTATTCGTAAAAGTATTATAGGCCTTGCCACTTTGTGTGATGCTATTTCCTTCACACTGTCCGGTAAACTTCTAAGTAAGCTTGTGTAACATAGAAAAGTCATGTTTATTCCAAACTTAGCTCTAATTGCTTCTCTTGTACTAACATGACCAGTGCGTTCGTCGATTAAATCTGCCAAAAACCGTAAGCCTCTTCTTCTCCAATCCTTAACAACCGTGCAATTGAATTTCGTGTAATCCGAGAACCACAAACTCTCCGATAGTATGTCTGGCATATCGGGCTTATACTCTTGACTGAAACGGCTAAAAGCATCTAGCACATCCTGCCAAAATGGATTACCTATTTTGCAGCGAATTTTGTGTAGTTGTTTACTTCCAAATTGTAGAACACTATCAATGTTTGGCAATTCATTTGCTGCTAATTGTGCCCACTCTGCATTGGAAGTCTTCAGTCTCTTAAGCCATGTTAGTTTCATACTCCTTACGAATGCATGTATGTCTATCATGTTTAATCCACCTGATTCAACATTTTGTATCACTTTGGCCCGCTTAATGGGATCTCTTTTCCCCCCAAAGAAACGAAAACAAAATACGTTCGATTTGCTTGAGTTCCGGCTGGGTTGGATTTGGCAGTGCTGTAAGCAGGTGTACCAGTTTAGAAATAAGCAATGACTTGATAACTGTAATCTTCCCTAGAGGAGTAAGATTTCTTCTGCGCCACTGTGCTATTTCCTTTTGTATCTGTACAATTTTTGGTTCAATGTTTGTTTGTGTTATTCTATGATTATTATCCGAGAAAGTTATACCCAGTATCTTGATCTGCTTCACCCACTTGACATTAACGTTTTCAGCGCTGCATTGAGTCTGTTGCTCTTGAGTCCCAATAGGGAGACAGACGGTTTTTTCAATGTTCAGGTTGAGACCAGAAAAACTAGAGAATGTGCTTAATTCCAATAATGCTTCTTGTACGCAAGTTGACGAATTGTTTAGGAACAGAACCGTGTCATCGGCGTATTGTGATATTTTTACTTCATGATTTTCAGATAGACGAATACCGGTGAGGCTGTGTGTTTGCTTTATTTGGTTGGCAAGTATATTAACAGCCAGGTTGAACAGATACCCTGATGCTGGGTCTCCCTGTCGTATCCCGCAATTAAGAAATATTGTATCGCCCAAGTGACCATTTAATATTATCCTTGAAAAGTTTGCATTATTAAAGTATATTGTTCTTACCAAATTTCTGAAAAGGGATCCAAAATTATAGCCCTTAAGAACTCTAGAAACAAAGTCCCACGATAAGGAGTCAAACGCCGCCTCAAAATCAGCTGACATAATCACCCCTGTTCCGTTATTCTTTGAAACATTGTTAATTACGTCAAAAATTAATCTCGTGTTTTCTCCAATGTATCGGCCTTTAATGTAAGCCGTCTGGCATGGGTCGATCAATTTTGTCATTACCCGCTGTAGTCTGGCAGCAATCGCCGCTGATATAATTTTGAAGTCAGTATTTAAGAGTGTGATTGGGCGCCACGCTTTTATGTTATCTGGAGGTTTTCCGGCTTTTGGAATCATTGTAATGATACCTTCTCTATGTGATATTGTCATTGTATTTGATCGAGAACATAATATGAATGCTTTATACAAAAAAGGCCCTAATCGGCTCCAAAAGTATTTAAAGAAGTTTGATGTATAGCCGTTAGAACCAGGAGATTTCCCTTTTTTCATTTTGTTCAATGCAAACAAGTCCGAGGTTTGTTCTGTGCGATTCTGACATGCAAATTTAGCCTGCTCCTCTCGTTGACACGCGCCCTGGAGGGGGGAGGGGATTTCGCCCCCCCCTATGATCTCGAAAACCACGCAACGTAGCGGCAACCAGAAAACGACGCTAGATAGCTCGAAACTCTTTCGAAAGTATTTCGTGCATTTGTTCTCAGGTCAATATTGAGGTCACCAGAGGTCATCATAGGTCAGATTTTCAAGTTTTCAAGACTTCGCTTCGAACACCCCCAAATATCTCGGGAACTATGCTAGTTAGTAGCAAACGGAAAAAAAACAATCGAAAGCCCTTGACAAATGCAATCGATATAAGTGTCCTCAGATTTGAGCTCAGGTAGTTTAGGCTCCAGAGGTCATACAATGTTAAAAAGGTGATTTTTTGCAAAACTTTGTTTCGCAAATAACTTTTTACCTAACAAAGATACAGCAATAGTTTTTACTCCATCGTGTTTACCTTGTCAAGGCACTTCTAGTCATATTAATGGTGACCGGGCTAGGTTAACTGAGAAATTTGACCTCAGGTCAAGGTCAAGTGGTGACCCAAGCTGGTCATGTTGCATATTGGGAGACGTGTCTCGACGAGACAAACACATTGATACCATTTTGTTTTATCTAACTTCATTATGTCGATAGTTATTGGCAAAACAGTGTAGGCGGTCACGAAATTGACCTGACCTTAGGTCACCGATATTAGAAATCCGAGATGACCAATTTTTGGTATCGATGACCTTATAAAATCCTGCAAGATTGAAAACGATCGGCCTAAAACTGTGGCTGTGGTACTACTGCAAACGTTTTGGAGTTGAGGTCATCACGTGACTTGGTCTGGTGACCTGACCTGAGATGATCCGAGGTCAAGAATTTTACATAATGTGGGAAGTTTATTGCTAAACAGGTGTACAAAAACGGTGGCACTGCACGCCGCCGTTTTTGCGCTATTTTTGACAAACCGGAGGGGGGGGGGGGGGGTGGCGGATTTCGCCCCCTCCAGGGCGCGTGTTAAAGGAGCACCTCACTCCTTTAGCATACTGATCGCTCACATTTATTACACTCGCTATATACACCTCTCTATCCAGCCATGAACCACGGCTACTTCTGGCTCCGGAATTAAGTTTACTTAACGCCAAGAACGGCTCCCTGAGATTACCTTCGTCGGTGACCAGCCGACTATGCAAGCAGCTTACCGCCCATGCCAACAGCCCCCCCCCCCCCCCCAGAGCCCCCCTTGGGAAGCTCATCCCCGGCCTGCTGAGAGGAAGCACAACAGAGCTGAGGATAATGATACCGACCCGCTGAGCTGGGATAGTGAGGAGCTGACTCAGCGAAGGCGCCGTATTGGCGCCGGGATGGGCCGACATAAGATCGTCCAATAATTATACTCTGGACTCTGGACTCTCTCCGCGACTCTGGGTGCCTCCGGCGAGACGCGGAAGCACCCAGAGTCGTTCGAGGAATCGTGCGAGACGCAGAGATGCGTATGGTTGTCCGTAATAGACAGTCATCTCATCCTGGACCCATCAGGTCTGAACCCAGGCCCGGTGCAGGCTCCGTGGTTAAATCATATATAGGAAATATTGAAAACACAAGGAGATATCATTGTAAATATTGTTGGATATGGGGCAATAATATATTGGCCTCATCTGTAATTGGTTTTTACAGTCTTTGTAAAATAATTATTTCAATATTAAAATCGTACACAAAAAAAATCGTACAATATTAAAATCGTATTGATCATGTATATGTTACAGGCAATATGAAAGCTCAGGTAGTTTGCAAACTGCCTGGCCGGCCCAGGCAGTTTCGAAACTGCCTACAAAAGCAGGCAGTTTGCAAACTGCCTGAAAATTCCAGGCAGTTTGCAAAATTCCTGAAATTCCAGGCAGTATCGAAGCTGCCTAGGCAATATGACATTTACAATAGCGTCACACTCACAAAAAATCAACACCCGCGCAGGGTGTCGACACCCTCAGCCCGTGTGATGCCCACACAACCTAAACTACGTCGCCTGGAAGGTGTTTTGTTTAGCACTCAGGGAGGTGTACTGGAACAACCGTGATCACCGCTGCAAGGGGTGTCGAGGTGTCGCAGTACTCATGCGGGGGGTGACGATTGACGCCTCAGCCGGGCGTATTGCAGGAGTTCGTTTACCACTGGGAGAGGTGTAACGATCGCCGCTGCTTGGGGTGTCGTGACGCAGACGCATGGTGGGAGACGGCCGCCGCCGGGCGCCGGCTCAGAGACGTGTCGCAATTCGCAAGACTCATGCCAATCTGAGCACTCTGACCTGACTCTGACCACTCGCGCCAACCTTCCCAATCTGAGCAACTAAAAGTTAGTACATTTCCGTGCAAAACCAATGTATTAACAAACCCGTGAGTTTTCCGTCCGTATATGAAATATTGTGTAAATATTCCGTAAAACGTGAATATTGTAAACAGGTCCATGTATCAACATCAACATCACAAATCATCATCATCAAGCATACCCATAAATATTCATAGTTACTATAGGTGAACAGTTAGCTACGTATATTCAATATTCATATGCTTATAGAAGCTTGGTCGGTGCAGCTCCGACCGGATAAGTAATACAATTGGTTGTGACGGGAGGGCATGAAACATATAGAAGCTATCATACCTAATGTTTATCGATCACAAATTCACCACTAACTACATTTATAAGATCAAAAGAACGCACGAAAGAACGCACTCACAACTCACAATTAGGTACTTATAACTCCGATCACGACAGCACGATTGACAGCCTTTCGCAACTCAACGGCAACTTGAACACTGATAACGGTCGACGCACGCGCACTCTTCACAACCTGCCGCGGCCAAGGCCACGGCCAGGGGGGGTGGGTGGGGCGTTGTCACTTCTATAGTGGCCAATAGGCCCGGCTCGGAGGGCGGGGCGTCCCGGCGGTGACGTATGAAGGGGCCAGTGGTGCTATTGGCTTGCGGCCGCGGTGCTGTGGGCGGCTTGAGCGCCACGCGGGCGGGTAATTCAAGAAGTTTCTCGCACATTTATCGGAGGTGAAGGTGATCTTTCCGGTGTTTCGCACATTTATTGGAGGTGAAGGTGATCTTTTCGGGTGTCAGGTATCCATGGTAAAGTGCCGATTGGACAGCTACAAGAAGATACGTCTAAAGGCAAGCACAAGTCCTGTATGTGCCAGTCAAGTGTCTTTTTCAGCTGTTGGGGACCCAGGTATCGATGACTATGTATTTTACTGAGCTGCTTCTTTATGGCCTGCCTACCTATTGATATACTATGACACACTAATTTCCCGGACATTCTCACGTTACTAACCCCACGCACCAATATTGATGCGGAACAGAGAAGTTTGTTTATTGGGGGTTTAGGGCGCGCCGACTCCGGGTCAATTTGCGCCCACACATAGATGCAGAATGTGTACAGCATGCTGCGTGTGCACATTTGCATTGCGCACATCTACTTCCACTAAAATGACGAAACGTAGTCCTACATGCGGTATACAATTACTTGAAGAATGAAGAACGTACAGTGCTTTGCGTCAAGGATATATGGGTTATTACTTTTTACCCGCTGACAGGCCGGTAAGGGACCGTCCGCGTATGTTACGCACCGTATTTTTCGTCCATTTTAACCCCTCACCTCTGTGTAACGCTTCGGAACGTGTCGCCTGGCGGAGCCTATTCATTGCTCGGTACTCCACCTCTTCCCATGAACCAAGGCATTGCATCAAGGCTACCGTAACGTTTCGCCTGGCGGAGCCTATTCATTGCTCGGCACTCCACCTCTTCCCATGAACCAAGGCATTACATAATTACGTAACACTAAGTCTGACCCTGTCCCCCTTGTGTTGTGCTAGTCTGTAAAAAAGAAAACCGCAAAACCATGCATATCTACTGATACTGAAGCACGAATGTTCTGGGGACGTGTCCCCTGTCCCCCGCCTCCGACGCCCATGTTTGTTTGAGTATGCTTTGTGTTGTTTGTGTTGTCATCTAGTATTTATTTTAACTTCCCAGCGTTACGTAATCCATGCAGAACCCCATGCAGAACAATATAATAATCCATGCAGAAAAATATAATATCAGGTCATCAAAGGTCAGTGACCTCGGTTGACCTCTGAAAAGGTCATCCGGGGTCATGATCTCAATGGAAACCATAAATGTCACCTGTTAACACCTTTGCATATGCGTTATGCTCCTGAACATCTATAAAACACCGTATTACCTATAGGTAATACGTATCTATGGGCAATACACTATTCCCAGGTCATGTATGTATGTATGTATTGACAGTAAAAACACTCTCCGATGCATAAAACGGCTATTCTGAGTGTCGCGACATGGTTAAAAGGTAGAGACATGTTAAAAACGACACTCAGCAACATGCATACTAGAAACTAAAATACACTCCATGATCATACACACACTCACACAGCGACCGACATAAACATACACGACACCCATCATACACTATGTAAAAGAGCACCGAGCTGACGTTTAAAAGAAGTCATGCTGGGTCATGCGAGGTCAGGTCAATCTGAAAATTCAGGAAGTTATTGAATTCGTCAACCGGAAGCTACCCACCAAATTGGACGTCAATCGGGCCAAAGAAACCGACATTTTGGCAAGCGACATGAAAATAGCCACGGGGCATTGCTCCGTTTCACTTCCTTACCATACTCAAAGGGCGATATCTCAAAAAGTTAAAAAGTCTCCGCCATTCCTTTTTGAACATTCTTAGAGGATGTTACGTTCATTTATTCTGTCAAGTTTATTCTAGCTACAAGCAGGAAAACTTATAGAAAATGCACTTTATGATTTTGACCTCGTCAGGTCAAAGGTCAAGTTGAGGTCACGTAAATTTTATCCCTATTTCCGAATGGTCCAACCCTGTGGAGCACTTCGATATTAGTTTTATTCCGCTAAGTCCATTAGCATAAAATATTTAGACGTTTGATTGATATAAAGTACGCAAAAAACCATGACCTTTGATGGCCTCTAAATATGACCCCTTGGGGTCACCCGGACCTAAAAGTGGGTGTGTAAGTTTCTTTCACTTGACACTACAGGGGTACCAATTTTCGTAAAAATCTGAAAGGTTCGGGTACGAAACCGCCCTTTTGTGTGCGATTTGACGTGGAATGACCCATAAGTAATTGCGAAAGTTGTGTCATGCCGCGAAGCGGCGATATATTTTCCGGTTTTTGACTGTGGGATAGCTGGATTTTGACTGCTGAGTGCAAAGACAATTTTTACGATTTTACGATAATTTGAGAACGCGCGCGGGGGGGGGGGATATACTTGTATTGAATGCCCCCCTCCCCCCAGATTCCTGCGGGGGAGGGGGGGGGGGTGGGTATTCGCCCCCGATGCCCCCCTGGATCCGCCAGTGTGCCTTGGCGAGGACCATTTGTACATTACCTATGTGACTACTTTCTGAATGCATTCTAATTACAGGAGCATTTCTTATTATGGAAGCATAGGGATCCGTGCAGCAATTATCTTCCAAAATATCATTGTTTATTTATTATCCTTCGTGCACTCTGCCGATCAATTAGCGAATAGTTTTAGAAGAAGACAAGTGTGGCTCGCTTGCTACCGCAATGCGAAGGTAACCAAGTTCGATAGTGCATAGCTAAGCTGATCATGCCCGTTCCGTTCCCGTTCCGCTCCCGTCTCCCGTTCCCGTCCCGTTCCCGTCCCGTTCCCGTTCCCGTCCCGTTCCCGTCCCGTCCCGTTCCCGTCCCGTTCCCGTCCCGTTCCCGTTCCCGTCCCGTTCCCGTCCCGTCCCGTTCCCGTCCCGTTCCCGTCCCGTTCCCGTCCCGTTCCCGTCCCGTTCCCGTCCCCGTTCCCGTCCCGTTCCCGTCCCGTTCCCGTCCCGTTCCGTCCCGTTCCCGTCCCGTTCCCGTCCCGTTCCCGTCCCGTTCCTGTCC
The DNA here is from genome assembly GCA_036785665.1 of Chirona hameri. NCBI lineage: Eukaryota > Metazoa > Arthropoda > Thecostraca > Balanomorpha > Balanidae > Chirona > Chirona hameri. The sequence goes on from JAXIVJ010017366.1 coordinate 18,757, forward strand.
CGTTCCCGTCCCGTTCCCGTCCCGATCCCGTCCCGTTCCCGTCCCGTTCCCGTCCCGTTTCCCGTCCCGTTCCCGTCCTGTTCCCGTCCTGTTCCCGTCCCGTTCCCGTCCCGTTCCCGTCCCGTTCCTGTCCCGTTCCCGTCCCGTTCCCGTCCCGTTCCCGTCCCGTTCCCGTTCCGTTCCCGTTCCGTTCCCGTTCCGTTCCCGTTCCCGTTCCGTTCCCGTTCCGTTCCCGTTCCGTTCCCGTTCCGTTCCCGTTCCGTTCCCGTTCCGTTCCCGTTCCGTTCCCGTTCCATTCCCGTTCCGTTCCCGTTCCGTTCCCGTTCCGTTCCTGTTCCGTTCCCGTTCCGTTCCCGTTCCGTTTCCGTTCCCGTTCCGTTCCCGTTCCGTTCCCGTCCCGTTCCGTTCCCGTTCCGTTCCCGTTCCGTTCCCGTTCCGTTCCCGTTCCGTTTCCGTTCCGTTCCCGTTCCGTTCCCGTTCCGTTCCCGTTCCGTTCCCGTTCCGTTCCCGTTCCCGTTCCGTTCCCGTTCCGTTCCCGTCTCGTCTCGTCTCGTCTCGTCTCGTCTCGTCTCGTCTCGTCCCGTCCCGTCCCGTCCCGTCCCGTCCGTCCCGTCCCGTCCCGTCCCGTCCCGTCCCCGTCCCGTCCCCGTCCCGTCCCGTCCCGTCCCGTCCCGTCCCGTCCCGTCCCGTCCCGTCCCGTCCCGTCCGTTCCCGTCCCCGTCCCGTTCATTATACAGTATACACCCTAGCGACCCTGTTTCTTGACCCGGCACGTCGTTAAAATGTCACCTAGATTGTGTGAAAATGTAGTCCATCTTCTCGCCGTCTACCTAATGTCTCATCCACGAACACAAGGGGATATTTGTATTATTTGAGGCATCCGCGTAGATACCTGTTAAGTCATGCGTGCATTGTTCAGATAGACTATGTTCGACTTACAGGTGCGCGGTTTGCAAGAATAATGCATCACCATTCGTAGATACGGCCTGATCACCTGCAGCACCAAGCTGGGCTCGTCACGTGATCGCGCAGAGGCTGGAGTCTTGCATCGTCAGACAGTTTGCAAACTGCCTAGGCAGTTTTGATACTGCCGGGCAGTTTCGAAACTGCCTGGATTTTCAGGCAGTTTGCGAACTGCCTAGGATTTCAGGCAGTTTCGAAACTGCTTGAATTGAGCCAGGCAGTTTGCAAACTGCCTGAGTTTTCATATTGCCTGTAACTCTGCATTGCATGCCGCGTACGTCACACCTGCCATTTCTTCAAAAATATATATTTTAGGGGGGAAAAATACAGCTGATGGAAATAAGCTATTTAGTGAATTCACAACCACTGAAAGCGGATCGTTGGATCCGTTACCCTGCATCATTTAATTAGCAGATTTTACGCCAAGTTTCCGTCAGTTAATTAGCAGAGTCGCCGTGCAACATGAAATATAAAATGCATAGAGGCCGGCACGGCAGCCCCGCAACAGTGGCTTGTTTTCTCCCAATGAGTGGCAGTAGTGTATGCTAACGTCAGCCCAGAGGTTCAGGATACCAGACTTTGGATACCAGAGTTTGTATTCTGAAATCTTAATGGAGTTTCCAGATTTCAGTGAGCCTTTAAAAACTCGTTAAAATTGGTATAGGTCGACTCGAGAGCTTACATGAATCCTATAGCATAGATGGCCCTCCCCCTGTTCCTACGCCTATGTACTTACTGGTAAATAAAACATTGCTTTCCGCTCGGGGAAGCAATGTTTGTATGTGTGTGTAATGTTTGGACACCTATAAATAAAATATTGATGATCGTCATGCCATCAGTAAGCAGATTCTTATTTCATCCTGTCAATATTCATCACCATCAGTATTTCTTCGTTAGATTTTCTCTTTTCAAGTTTATCCCTCATCGATATTCTTCCGTTCCTTTTTGGTCGTCCGATCGTTATACATTTCGATATTTTAATTTGTCGACATTTGTCACCATTTCGACATTTTACTTAATCGATATTTGTGGCCATCAATATTTTTAGTTCATATTTATACGCATCAGTAACCTTTCCCATTCCATACTTGGTCATTCAATATTCGATTCCATATCCATATCTAGGACCACGAAAGTCATACTCCGTGCTACTGCCAAACAAGCAGCATTGCAATCTTATTACGAGCGAGCGCGAAGCGCTCGCTCGTCCTTCCGTGGTATATGGGAAAAATCTGAATATGAGCGGCCCGGCCCGACCCGGCCCGACCCGGCCCGTGGCGACGCTCTTGAGAAGCTAATATCTTTGCAACCGCTCGTCCAATGGATAAGCGGGTTTCTTTGCTGAGTAGCCCCATCCAACCCTAACCTGTTTGAGACCAGTGCCAACTCATGTGGGTGACTACCACTGCGCGTGGCGCGTGCCGCGTGATGGGTGTTGAAAAGTGTTTTCTCGTTAAAAAAAACTCCGCAACAACTGGGCAGATTGTGTCAAAATTTGGTGTGTGGTTAGATACCTCTCAGCCGCCACTTTCCCAAACGTCAGGGGTGGGGTGCCTCTGCACGTGCGCACGTGCACACCCCTATTCTATATCTCAAGAACGGCTGAGCCGATTGTGTTCCAATTTGGTGTGTAGTTAGGGACTCCTCCGCCGCCGCCTTCCCACAAGTCATGGTTGGGTTGCTTCTGCAAGTGCGCACGTGCACACCCTTATTCTGTATCTCAGGAACGGCAGAGCGGATTGTGTTCAAATTTTGTATGTGGTTAGGGACCCTCCGCCGCCGCTTTCCCACAAGTCATGGGTGGGGTGCGTCGGCACGTGCGGACGTGCACACCCCTATTCTATATCTCAGGAACGGCTGAGCCGATTGTGTTCAAATTTGGTGTGTGGCTAGGGACCTCTCAGCCGCCTCTATTCCACAAGTCAGGGGTGGAGTGCCTTTGCACGTACGCACATTTTTTGTGTGTCTCAGAAACTACTTGCCCGATCGAGTTGAAATTCACCATACATTTCGTTCGCGCTCGCTCGTTCATCGCCAACTACGGCGCCTTACTGGTATGTTGCAATTTCCAAGTGGCACCCGAGCTGAAGCGTCGTGATTTTACTTCGAGGGAGGGTTGTCGACCTGGCACTGAAATTCAAACACGTCAAGTGGTAAATATTTTACCTGCATCGTGAATACATTACATATTACATATACCTGACTCCCTGATAAAAGCGATGCAAGGTCATTTGATGTCTCAGTGAAAGGTATCGCAACGCTCCTTGCCATATTAATGATATCACTTGGACTCTACCGAAACATTTCCAAGCATTAAACCAGTAAAGCGCCGTAGTTGGCGATGAACGAGCGAGCGCGAACGAAATGTATGGTGAATTTCAACTCGATCGGGCAAGTAGTTTCTGAGACACACAAAAAAATGTGCGCACGTGAATGTGAAAAAAATGTGAAAAAATGTGCGCACCCCACCCCTGACTTGTGGAAAAGAGGCGGCTGCGAGGTCCCTAGCCACACACCAAATTTGAGCCGGGAACACAATCGGCTCAGCCGTTCCTGAGATGCAGAATAGGGGTGTGCACGTCCGCACGTGCAGACACACCTCACCCATGACTTGTGGGAAGGCGGCGGCGGAGGGGTCCCTAACCACACACAAAATTTGAACACAATTGGCTCTGCCGTTCCTGAGATGCAGAATAGGGGTGTGCACGTCCGCACGTGCAGACACACCTCACCCATGACTTGTGGGAAGGTGGCGGCGGAGGGGTCCCTAACCACACACAAAATTTGAACACAATCGGCTCTGCCGTTCCTGAGATACAGAATAGGGGTGTGCACATGTGCACAGTTGCAGAAGCACCCCACCCATGACTTGTGGGAAGGCGGCGGCGGAGGGGTCCCTAACCACATACCAAATTTGAACACAATCGGCTCAGCCGTTCTTGAGATATATAATAGGGATGTGCACGTGCGCACGTGCAGAGGCACCCCCTGACTTTTGGGAAAGTGGCGGCTGAGAGGTACAATTTCTCTACAATTTCTCCCCGCTTCATCAGCGGAAAGTTATTGACCGGGGGGAGGGGGGGGGGGGGGGTAGAGTCAGCGGGTCGTCAGCGCGAAAAGTCGTTGATCGGGGAGGGGGGGGGGGGGGGGGATAGCGTCGGGTCCTCAACGCGAAAGTTATTGACCATGGGGGGGGGTCCTAATTATCACTTCTTACAGCCAATGCAAGAACACGCAGGGCGGGGAGCATCTTTGTATTAAATGAACGCCATGTTCCTGTGTGGGGAATTTGCCCCCTTGATCCGCCAGTGGTAAAAAACAGAAAAACCCAATTTTACCTCTTCTGTCGCTTTCAAACATTTTTTTTTGTAGCTGAGTTCATGCTGAGTCTGATCTTGACTAGTTGGAAAGCCTACACATTTTGAGACCTCTACTCATAGCACCTGGATAGATACTTTACAGTGGTAGAACTTTATGAAATCGGTTGGGGGAGGGGCCCAACAGTCGAATGCTCAAATTGAAACTAAATGTTCAATACTATATATATATATATATATATATATATATATATATATATATATATATATATATATATATATATATATATACATACGGTACGGCATATATCAATGAACATATACGCTAAGCCGGGGTGGAGTTTTCACGGGTTTAACGGGTGTATAACGGGTGTCATAGGTGTTCCACGGGTATAATGGGTGAGTGCCGGCTATAACGGGGTTATCACGTGTTCCACAGGGGCACAACGGGTACTACGGGTGTGTGTCGGGCACCCTAGGTTTTTGACGGGTACTTCGGGTGTATGACGGGTACAAAAACGTATTATAGGTACGACAGGTGGCACGGGTAGTACGGGTTATCAATCCCTAATTGCCTATCACTGGCTTGCACCACCACTGGACACCAGTAATCTTTCCTATTTGTATACCACATAAGTTCATTCCTGTTTGGTCCACATGTTACCAAGCCTCCTTACCAAGCATTGTCGTATATAACATTCATTGAATCCTCCCTGGGTTGTAATCTTGGCGGAATCCAGCGCGGTAAGGCCCAGGTTGTATAGATGAGAGAACTAATTGCGAGTTGGTTACCTCACACTCGCTGAAACGTACGGCTTTTGCATATTTATTATCCAAGTTCTGATAAGAGTCAGTCTGAAATTTACTCTGGCTATGAGCTATGACAGATCTTATTCCGAACTTAAAAAGTCATATATCCCGTTAAAATTCAACTCAGAATCACCTTCTCCGCACGTCAAACTTATGCTTTGAGACTCGATTTATTTTAGTTCTTCGTGATTAATAAAATATTAAATTTATTTTATTCGGCTACATCGCAGAATGATTTAATTTGCATTTCATCAACACATTTGCAAATAAGAAGATGAATATTGAATAGGTACGTGGCAAAAAAAAATGACAAAAACTATCTTCCAAATAATTATCAATATCAACCCAAAACTAAATTAGATGGTCCATAACTCGGTGTTTTCCTACATGGAACCATTCATGTAAATGTGGTGTTATCCTGTCACTGACATTGGCGGATCCAGAACGGTGTTTTTTTTTTGGAGGGAGCCACAGCTGGTTGGGGGGTGCAAATTCCAAAAATTATCACACAATTCCGAAAACTCATCGGGTTTTGCTTGTTTATGCATTGATAGCTGATTTAAAAAAACTTCCCTTAGTAAAAGTTGCTAAGATGTTCTATATCAGGAAATGTGTCAATTTTGCGCCGATTTCTGGCGGTTTCACTGGCGGATCCAGGGGGGGGGGGGCGTCAGGGGCAAAAGGACCCCCTCCCATTCCACGCTCGCCGGGGATGGAATTAGAAATTACCCTCCCCCCCAAAAAAAAACAATCTGCTGAAACTGGCGATGAAAAATGTGTACTGACTGCGAAAAATAACTTTTGCGAAATAAATAAATCGTTATTTTCTTACTCGTTCGTGTTTCCTGTATTTGGTAGCATTTTTGTAGCAGTATGGAAAGTGGCGTGTGCATATTTTGAAATGTCGAATACAAAATTAAGACCCATCATACTTAAGTAGCCATAAGTCAGCCAAAACTGACCCAAAGTAAAGATATTGCTTTGAAATTCGGTTTGGGTATTGTCCATACTTCGTTCTCCAATATATATTCCGGTTTTTGAATATGTCTGGAAATTTTCATTTTGTGGATTTTTCTCTAATTTTGTTTTGTTTATAAAATCATATCAAATATCAAATGATATTAAAAAGCCGTAATAATATGTATATATATATA
>JAXIVJ010017367.1:0-20000 GCA_036785665.1 Chirona hameri
GCATTTTATCTATTGTAAACTTGTTTGCTCAGGAGGGGAGAGGGTGACGTCGGGTCGTCAGCAGAATCGCATTTTATCTAGTGTAAACTGGTTTGCTAAGGAGGGGAGAGGGTGACGTCGGGTCGTCAGCAGAATCGCATTTTATCTAGTGTAAACTTGTTTGCTCAGGAGGGGAGAGGGTGGCGTTGGGTCGTCAGCAGAATCGCATTTTATCTAGTGTAAACTTGTTTGCTCAGGAGGGGAGAGGGTGGCGTCGGGTCGTCAGCAGCATCGCATTTTATCTAGTGTAAGCTGGTTTGCTCAGGAGGGGAGAGGGTGGCGTCGGGTCGTCAGCAGAATCGCATTTTATCTAGTGTAAACTTGTTTGCTCAGGAGAGAGAGGGTGGCGTCGGGTCGTCAACAGAATCGCATTTTATCTAGTGTAAGCTGGTTTGCTCAGGAGGGGATAGGGTGGCGTCGGGTCGTCAGCAGAATCGCATTTTATCTAGTGTAAACTTGTTTGCTCAGGAGAGAGAGGGTGGCGTCGGGTCGTCAACAGAATCGCATTTTATCTAGTGTAAGCTGGTTTGCTCAGGATGGGAGAGGGTGGCGTCGGGTCGTCAGCAGCATCGCATTTTATCTAGTGTAAGCTGGTTTGCTCAGGAGGGGAGAGGGTGGCGTCGGGTCGTCAGCAGAATCGCATTTTATCTAGTGTAAACATGTTTGCTCAGGAAAGAGAGGGTGGCGTCGGGTCGTCAGCAGAATCGCATTTTATCTAGTGTAAGCTGGTTTGCTCAAGGGGGGCCTTGGCCCCAGTTGCCCCCACCTTGGCTACGTCTCTGAACCAACAAGATATATGTGCAATAATTTGGTTGCAAGCCACTCATAATGCGGGGACAGTGCTCACTGTGATGAGAGTGGCTATCTATGCTTAGTTATATAACGGTCCGTTTATTGTCGCGTCTCACTTTATAGATTTTAAGTAAGGCCTAAGAAACATTGTAGGTAAATATATATGCTTTCTAATGGTCTGGGAAGTTGCTAATAAAATCGCTGAAGAATAGCCACAACTGTGAATGAGGAGAGTCAAATGACATTAACCCTATTTGTAACAGGGGGGGGGCGGATTCCGCCCCCCCCCCCCTCATGTTTTTCGCAGATATCTCCAGAACGGCTGGGAGCAGGCCCATGAAATTTTAAGACTTTTCATAGAATTGAACTCTGCATTTGGAGTCAAAATTTTGAGTTCTTAACTTGAACAGAGGCGGTTCCAGGGCACAGTTTTGGGTGGGTTCGGAGGCGACATTTGGCGAAAATACGGAAATGCGATCTTCACGGTTTCTTCCTAGCTGCATCAAGTATGAAGGAGTTACATCGGCTTACCGTGATTGCAACAAGTGCAAATTAGATGATGTTAATGAAATATCATACAAAATTGCATGGCAGAGGCGGTTTCAGGGGCTTGAAAAGGGGGGGGGGGTCCAGGAAGTATTCAATGTTTGGCGGGAAGCCAATAGAGCAATGTAAGGGGCATTTATAGCTATCAAGATGTAAAAGATAGCTTCTGCTTCCATTATTTGCATAATTTATTACATATAGAGTTTCGGGGGCGTCTTCAGGAACATGAAAAGGGGGGTGACTGGCATGGTGATGACGATATGCCAGCGATAACGGCGCAATATACGTTTAGCTTATAATAATATATGCACATATGAGACCAAAAAAGGGAATAAAGTCATTTTTTGCAGAGGCGCGCTCAGGAATGGAAGAAAGGGGGTCATATTATTGCAAGGAAACTAAGAGGCATGGCGTACAATGACATAACATACTGCAGTTTTCGGATGAAACACGCACCACAGGCTACTCTACGAACGATTATAAGATAATAGGCGAGTCCAGGTAGGGTAAAAAGGGGGGTAAGCAATGTTAATTGAAGTTGTAAGTGAAATAGTCACTGTTGACTAGTTAGTATCATAATAGCGGATACTATACTTATCAAAAGGTCTTGCGCCGCCCTAGTTTGGATCCTAGATACGCCTATGATGAAGTACAACATGCAAAAAGGAACTATCTATGATCAGTAACATATTTATAGTGCTGGGTAGCAACTTGTCTGCGGTTAATATTTTTTTCCCAATTTTACCCCCCTTTTTCACTAACCTGGTACCGCCTATGGCAAAAAAAGATATGATTTATAACTGTTTTTTATAATGTCTCAATCACATACCATTTCATTTATCAAAAAAACAACATCAAAAAATGGTTTTATTACGCATTTACTTCACCCCCATATTGAGTGACCTGCACACGCCTATGATTTTTGAATTTGCAAACGTCACCGTCGTATATCAATTTCCGATTCAATCTCTATCGATTCCTATTAGTTGTGTTAAAATCGGTCGATAAACATGAAAGCTATGTTGGATCAAAAATACCACTAAAATTTGTAGTTTTTGCCCCCCTGTTGCCCCCTATCCCAAATTTATATTTTTTTAATTATTTATAAATGTAGATCGTGTTGAGGGGAACCAAAAACCGTTTCATTTTTGAAAATCGGACGGTTAGATCTCGAGATCTCCGGGGGGGCGGAATCCGTCCCCCCCCCCCCCCCCCCTGTTACAAATAGGGGTAGCCAGGAGCCTGTTACAAATAGGGTTAAATAAAATCCCCTCATTAGAAATGAGGCGGTTGGATTCCACGTTTAGTTGGTAATATCCCATTTGCAAGTGCTACGGAGTACGCTGTAGTTAGCTTCCTCGTGCGATGCCTCAGTTTCACCAAGTCTCTATGGTTGGAGGATTGTAATGATCTCTCCCAAATGTTTCGGAAGTGACTGCTTTAACTGAGACACAAAGTTCAAATTCTTGTTCGTACCGTGCGTGGCTGAGGACATTTCCCCTCGCTAGCTGGTAATATTTTGTGGTCAATTTATATTCTGTACCGGAGGCGATATCTGGGAAGATTTTATTGCTGCTGACTGCAAGTGCTTAACCTGCCATTTACGGGGGAACTTTTACCCCCCCCCCCCCCCCCTCTGATGAACTTTCGTAATAGCTCAAAAAACAATAGCGCTATCAACGTAAAACTTTGGGTACCTTCTTTTAAATAATGTTTACGTCTTCTATGAAAAATAAACCATTTCGTCGAGAAAAAAAATCGAGTTATAGCGAATTTAGTGACGTTAATGCACACGAGTTATACACCAAAACCAGCCAAACTTTAACAAACCGTACAAATGCCATATGTTAAGCAAAGTGCAATCCAAAACGTCACAAGATAGACAATGGCAAGGGCTACAACATGGTGATCTCGGATTTGTGAACATTTTGGTTTTTAACGCCAAAAAAATGGGGGAAAATGCCCACAAAATCAATTTTTTGCAAAGATATCATAAAACGGAATATATGTCAGAAAACCACAAATGGGAAACTACCATACGAAATTTCAAAATGATATCACCATTTTTGACTGACTTATGGCATCTGAAGTATGGATAACACATTAACTTCACATTCAATTAAATTGACATTAACTTCCCGTAAATGACGTCAGGTGGTAAAATTACTATCACTGTCGAATTATACGTGGAAAATAACCCATAAACATGTGTTGCATGACTTTCGTAGATATTTTGCGCATAATGATCTTTTGTGACCTGACCTTGACCTTGGCCTTGGCCAACAATCTCACTTTAGCTGATTCGGGATGTGTATCATACCTTTGGCAGCACTTTGGGTAATCATGGTCGTAATCGAAGGCTTTGGATGGAAAGTATGGCCCATACACTCAAATAAGTCGATTTTGAACTTTGACTTGACCACCGTGACCTGACATTTGACACCACTTTGACATTTGTGAGTATGCTTTAGATGTGTCTCATTGAGAGCTTTCGATTGTCGCCTTGCGCGTCTCGCGCTGCGATCATTGGTTCTGAAGATAACAGGGGGCGTTTAACGCCCCCCCCCCCCCTCCCCCCGTCAATGGTGTTCTGCTGAGACCCCAGTCAATGCCGGGTTAAAGGAAATAGTTCACCTTGGACAATTTTTACCCAACACGATTTGATTATATTTTGTAATACAATTTCTTTTTATATTGTCAAAAATGGCCTTATATCGCACCGATTCAGGACAGAAGGCCGTAAATTTGTATTGTTTATCAAAACTATATGCATACTCTCTGAGTCAGAGTCCTGACGTCACGCGAATGTAAACAATGGTTCAGCCAATCAGATTCGAAAGTAGTTGCGTAAAGATAGACTCGCATTGGAGATGTGCCAACCGGCGGCCGGCGATCGCTTGCTAGCACCAGCTGCAAGCTGATTGGGTGATGGTATAGCCTCTGCCCGGGCTAAAACCAGTACAACATTCTTTCGCCAGCACCGCATTCCTTCGCCAAAAACTCAAATACATTCGGCTGGAGAGTCTTTTCAGTCAAGAAAACTTCGTCAAGTCAAGATCAAATTCAGTCAAGATAGGGGTTTCCCAACACGGGCTACAAAGCTGCTATCTCAGTTTATAACTAATGTTGAAGGTGAACTATTTCCTTTAATGGAGACCGAGCGCGTGCTCAGTACATCAGCTACTTTGTTATTTGAGCTTTCGACCTTCTGATGTGACATCCTTGCAGTGCTTGCAGTGCTTCCTTGCAGTTCTTTCAGATCCTTGAAGGCTGACTCGTTTGTTAATAGGGTTGGGGACAGGTAGTGGGTTTTTACGCATAACAAATTCAGCGTATTTTTCTCGATTTTTCGATATACTTCTCACACACATCTTAGACCGCCTTCTGTCCTAAAAGTTCCTCTTAACTTCTCATATTTTTTTTAAAACATTCTTGATTTTGTTCGTGACGTCACGACACTCGTGATTTGTGACGGCACCTTTGATTTTCAGTACAACAAGGACATGAGCTTAATTGTTTTAGTTTTCAATCATTTTTTAGTTCATTTCGCATTTTATTATAATAAAAAACGATTTACATTATGAGAAGAAAAAAAATCCTTGTTTTTATGAACCCAAAAAAAAAATGATGCCTTACAAAATTGTCCCCCACCCCATTCAGACTGTTACAGGTCCCATGGTAGATTCTGCCAAATTTGCCGGGTATTATGTCTCCAGAATGGATATTAGTGGCATAGAACCTCAGAATTTACGGCGCTCTATAACCCGACCCCGAATCACCACCACCACTACACCCAGAATAAGTAGTTGAAGTCGTGTTAGCGAAGCTAACATATGTACGGGGCCTATGTCGGGGGGGGGGCTATGTATGTGCCACGGGGCCCATATCACTGACCACGGGTACTACCTTGGCGAAATCCTGGATACGTCTTTGCCCCTCTCTGCACCACCCACCGTCCAGGACCACTTGCCGTCACCAGCGGCGTCCTCTAGCAGCGTCAGCCTGCCCCGAGGGCGTCTCTCACTCTCACTCGACACTCTCACTCCACACAACACCCCCTCCAGCCTCGACGAATATCCCACTCCACCAGCCACGCTCCTCTGACGTCCCAGTGACTGCTGTGCCACGCTCCCCTAACGCTCCTGTCACTGGTGCTCGTACTTCGCTGTAGCCTCGCACGCACGGCTCTCCCTCTATATGTCCTCCTCAGCGCGGCCCGACGCGGCCCGGCGCGGTCCGGCCGGGTCAGGTGCGCCCTGATAGTGACTCAGGCGCGGTATCGCTGCGCCGCTGATAGTGGTAGGCTGGCTGGCAAACATGGGTCACCATCAAGCCTGGCGGTGCCGCTGCCGTGTAGCGCTCGGCACGCCGTTAAAGGAAATAGTTCACCTTCGGAAAATTTATCAGAACATTATTTTATTATATTTTTAATACAGTTTCTTTTTTTCTTTTCAAAAATGGTCCTACATCACGCCAATTCAGGACAGAAGGTCGTAAATTATTAAGTTTATGGTGTGCGTTATTGGTCTGCGCATGCTCCGTGCAGTGTTGGCACTTTCAGATGGTACGGTATATCATATATGCGCCGCATTTCTTCGCCAAAAAGTCAAATATCTTCGGCTGGAGAGTCTTTTCAGACAAGAACAGTTGCAGATAGGGATTTCTCAACACGGGCTACAAAACTGCTATTTCCGTTAAAAACCCCATGTTGAAGGTGAACTATTTCCTTTAAACGCGCGGTCAGTGCTAGTAGCCCTGCACAGAAAACGTAGTTCATCATACAAACTAATAACTATTTTTTACGAAGTCTGGTCAGTGGTCACAGACGCAGAGAAAATAACGCTGAACGTATTTATCGCTGAAATAGGCATGCCACAAGCAAGGCGCTAATAACTCATCCGTAAATGCACTGAAGATGAAAACTTCTGTCAATATACTTATAAATCAACAAAACATTTTCGTTGCAACATGTATCACGTGCTTTTCGGTATCCGGAGCTCAGCTCCTTTATCAAGAGCCACGCGCCAGGCAAGGTGGGAGCGGACTTTGCACCCCGCGATAGCAGTAGACTATTTACAGAGCCTGCAGATACCCTGTACAGTCCTGTCCTGCAGGGCAGTGTTTGCCACAGACCTTTCATTCTCAAGCCCGGCCCTACCCCGCCCCACTGACCCTTTGCCCATGCCCGCCCATACCCGTTGGTTAGTCACAATCTAAAGTCCCAACCCGGCGCCCGCCCGTTAGTTAATATGGCGCAAATAATACAAAATGAACCACAATATTACCCCATTAAACTCCTTGTAACACCAGTAAGGTGCCGTAGTTGGCGATGAACGAGCGAGCGCGAAGGAAATGTATGGACAATTTCAACTCAATCGGGCAAGTAGTTTCTGAGATACAAAAAAGGTGCGCACGTGCGCACGTGCAGAGGCACCCCCTTTGACTTGTGGGAAAGTGGGGGCTGAGAGGTCCCTAACCACACACCAAATTTGAACACAATCGGCTCAGCCGTTCCTGAGATACAGAAAAGGGGTGTGCACGTGCGCACGTGCAGAGCCACCCACCCCTGACTTGTGGTAAACTGGCGCATGAGAGGTCCCTAACCACACACCAAATTTAAACACAATTGGCTCAGCCGTTCCTGAGATATAGAATAGGGATGTGCACGTGTGCACGTGCAGTCACCCCACCCTTGAGTTGTGTGAAAGTGGTGGCTGAGGGGTCCCTAATCACACACGAAATTTTACACATAATCTGCCCAGCCGTCGCGGAGTTATTGCGAGAAATACTTTTCAACACCCCTCATGCGGCACGCGCCACGCGCAGTGGTAGTCACACACATGAGTCGGCACTGGTATCAAACAGGATAGGTTAGATGGGGCTGCTCAGCAAAGAAGTCCGCTAGTCAATCGGACGTGCGGTTGCAGAGATATGAGCTTCTCAAAAGCGTCGCCACGGGCCGGGCCGGGTCGGGCCGCTCAAAAACAGATTTTTCCCATACACCACGGAAGGACGAGCGAGCGCTTCGCGCTCGCTCGTAAAGACAACAGTTATGCCTTCATCCAAATATTTTTCACTTATAGAATCACGTTGAAAACTAAGCTCCTTAGCGACATGGCAAGTACAAATTGATGCCTGTACAGTGTACCCGCCCGTAGTCCATTGTCATTCAAAAACGTAGGGAAGACCGGGGGACATAATATTTTTTTTTGCGGGACGCGATATATCTCCCAAAATAAACGAGGCGGTTTTTTCTAACCCGCATATAATTGATATAACTCCGATTTCCGAGGCGGGCTCCCACTGAGCCCGCCCCGGTAGCTCAGTGGGAGAGCGCTGGATTTCTGAACTATCCCGGTAGTGGCAGCCCGGGTTCGAGTCGCTCCGGCGCTCGCTATTTGCTCCTGACTGGGATGGTCTGCGGCCGGTGGCAGCGATCGCGCTTAAGGTCAGGTGACGTCAGTGAGCGGGCGGACCGTGTCCAGGTATGTCGGGAACGTAAAACTTTCGTCTCTAAATTCTGCCGGCCAACAGGAATTGCGCGATCGGGTGGTGAGGTCACGACCTGCGCAACAAGCTCTGCTTAGTGTGGGTCCTGACCTCGGAAATCCATCCACACAAAACATTCGGACGAAATTTAATTTTTTAAAAAAATGAGCTTGTAGTTAAACTACGCCGCGGAGCAACGCGAAAATTTTGAGTTTTATTCCCTGGACAAGTGCATTCTTACTGTTGAAAGGCTCAGGGTCCCTTCAGATCGTCTAGGGGCCCCTCCGACCTTTTCAACCTCCTTCCAACCTGTTCAGGGACGCATCTGGGATCCGCGAAAAGACATGATGTGGAGTGGGTGATATGTATTCAATACAAAGAGGGCGTACTCTACAAGACAAAATAAAATCGGAGTTTTCGGGTATATTGTAACACCCTGACGAAGAGAGTTACAATATACCCGAAAGCTCCGATTTTAATATTTTTATTTTGGAATAAGTCCTCTTTGTATTTAATCTTCATCTGGAATCTCTACGTGCTTTTGGCTCTTCTGGTCTGACCAGGGACTCCTTTGACCTTCCAAGAAGCCCCTCTTGTGTGTCAAGGGGCCATTCGGCCTGTTCAGAGGTCCTTCCGACCTGGCCAGGGACTGCACTGGCTGCTTTGTCGCCCTGGCGACATGCTCAGGGGCACACCCGACATGCCCAGGGGCAGGCACGTAGCCAGGATTTCGTCCAGGGGGGGGGGGGGAACGGCGCCTCCAAAGGGCCCCTTCCTGAGCGTTGAAAGGGCCCCTTCCCAAGGGTTTAAAGGGCCAAACAAAACGGATGAAAAGGCACGTTACAAGGATGGAAAATCCAGTATGACAGGTATGGCAATTGGCATGGGCCATACCAACTTTTAGGAGCTGGAGTTAGCAAACTGCCATATCAACTTTGGAACCAGCGACACCAATTTGGAATCAGCTATACCAAATTGGAATATTTTTAAGCTCAAGACCTGGAACTCTTAAAAAATTACGCCGCGGAGCGGCGCGAAAATTGTGAGTCCCGGATATGCTTTCTCATCAATGCGTCACATTGCGTATGGTGCGGACCTCTAAAAATGCTAAATTGTGCGTTTAAAAGTGCAGTAAAAACAAGTTTTAAAGTGAACTATTTTACCCAATTATATTGGAAAGTAGCAACATAACACATAAATGCGCCGAGAAATAGGCCTATTTTTCTTCTAACCCGCATATAATTTACTTTGTAGTTAAATTGCACCGCGGAGCGGCGCGAAATTTTTCAGTATTATTCCCGGGACAACTACATTCGTACTGTTGAAAGGCCCAGGGTCCCTTCAGATCGTCTAGGGCTCTTCCGACCTTTTCAACGCCCTTCCGACCTGTTCGTGTTCAGGGACTCATCTGGGATACGCGAAGCGAAAAGACATGATGTGGAGTGGGTTGTATACATATAAACTACAAAGAGGGCTTATTCTACAAGAACAACTAAATTGGAGCTTTCGGGTATATTTTAACACCCTGACGAAGGGTGTTACAATATACCCGAAACCTCCGCTTTTCACATTTTTCTTATGGAGTAAGTCCTTTGTGTATGTAATCTTCATCTACGTGCTTTTGTCCTTCCGGTCTGACCAGGGACTCCTCTGACCTTCCAAGAAGCCCCTCTTGTGTGTCAAGGGACCACTCAGCCTGTTCAGAGGTCCTTCCGACCTGGCCAGGGACTGCACTGGCTGCTTTGTCGTCCTGCCGACATGCTCAGGGGCCCCTCCGACCTGCCCAGGCCCCCCCCCCCCCCAGTCTGGCTAGGAACTCATCCGGCATGCCCAAGGGCCCTTCCGACCGGCCCAGGAACCCTTTCGGTCTAGCCAGGGGCCCCTCTGACTTTCCCAGGAGCCCCTACGATCTGCCCAGCGACTCTTCTGGTCGAACTGCGCTGGCTGCTTTGTCGCCCTGCCGACATGTTCAAGGGGCCCTCCGACCTGCCCTGGGGCCCCTCCGTGCCGGCTAGGGGCCAGTTCGGCATGTTCAGGGGCCTTTCTTACCCACCCAGAGGTATGTATGTATGTATGTATGTATTCGTAAAAATCTCCACATCGTGGCTCTTCCGATTTCAGAGTCAATACAGTAAACACAATTATAAAAGCACAAATCAATAAACACGTTTAAAATAACTACACTCCATCACCCTTTAGCCATCTCAGTACACCCGCGTGAAAAAGACCGGGCGACTCGACTATCCTAAGCTGAGCTGGTAGACGGTTCCAGGCGGTGGTGGCCCGACATAGAAATGATCGGCGAGCGAGCTCCGTGCGCACGCGTGGAGTTTGCAGCATCATGCTCTCTGATCCCCGCGTGGTCCGGTCGGATACGTTCGCACGAGGCAACACAAGTGCGCGCAGATGGTCAGGCGACTTCGGCGACCTCAGTATCTGGTAGAGTACCACCAAGTCACGTTCAGTCAGCAGCTCTTCTACTTTAAACCACCCAAGTGACTTTAGAGAGGGCGAAATGTGTTGTGACCTTTTCAGTCCTGTGATGATTCTGGCACCAAAATTTAAAGCCTTCTGTATCCTATACTTTTGAGTTTTTGAGCAGCTTCCCCACACAGTCAGGCAGTATATGATGTGGAGATGAACAAGCCCTTCGATTATGGTCTGTTTTGTCTCGGGTGGTAATTGATGGCTCAGCTTCGCCAATCCCACCAGTATACTGTAGCAACGCCTGACGATGGCAGATACTTGGAGTTCCCAATTTAAACCAGAGTCTAATATTACCCCGAGGACTTTAACAGAAGAAGAAGGTCTGATGTTTTGCGATCCAAAACGTATTTCAAAACTTTCGTCAATGGAAAGTCGCTTAGATTTCACAACCAAAAGATCTGTTTTAGTGGGATTAATTTTGAGACGATTTTGCGTACACCAATTTAGGGCAGTGTCCAGCGTGGTCTCCACTCTGACACGGAGGTCACCAACGTTAGCCGGAGTATCCGCATCAATAAATTGCGCGTCGTCTGCATACATAATGAGATGGCCATGGTGAATAAAAGAAGTCAAGTCATTTGTGAACAATAAAAACAGAATCGGCCCCAAAGTACTCCCCTGTACCACCCCGTGCGTCACTGGGAGCGGCGTCGAACACCCTGCTACACGCTGCGCACAACCCTCGAGCCACCCCCGGAACCAATGGTCATCAACACCATACCATCCGAGCTTCTCCAGGAGCCGGCAATGCTGCACGCTGTCAAACGCCTTGGACGTGTCAGTCGTCGTCAACGTCGAGACGAGGCCACGGTCCATGTTGCTAATAAGCATGTTGACAGCACACAACATCGCCGACTCCGTGGAGTGGCCCGGACGGAAGCCATGCTGTTCGGCGCACATGATGTGATGCTCGGTTAAATATGTCGACAACTGGTTTCCGACCACTCGCTCACAAAGCTTACCTACAATTGACAATATCGAAATAGGTCGAAAGTTGTTTGGCTCGCAACGGTCGCCACCTTTGAACAGAGGAGTGACAATAGCAGTTTTCCATGCTGCCGGTACATCGCCAGATACAAGTGAGCTGTTTACGATGTACAAGAGGTGTGGCGCAATTACAGGAAAAGTTAATATAATTAAATGCACAGTGACACCGTCCTCGCCGCTCGCCTTTGACGCACCCAGCTGACCCAACGCAGCCAACAGCTCGGGAAGAGTTGCCGGCCTGACACGGAAGGAGCCCGCGCACACGCGTGGGGGACGGGGTAGCACCGTCTCCCCCTCGTCAGCTGCCGCACTCAGCGCTGCGGCTGTGTCCGGCCCGACGGACGCGAAATAGCGGTTTAAACGGTCCGCCCACGTGGGATCAGCGGAACAGCGGCCCCTGACCAGACGAAAAGAGGTCCTTTCCGTCTGGTCAGGGGCCCCTCCGATCTGTACAGGGGCCCTTTGAACTTTCCAGGAGCCCTCTGGTCTCTCCAGGGGCCCTCCAGCCTTCTAAGGGGCCCTTCCGACCTGGCAAGGGACTGCGCTGGCTGCTTTGTCGCCTTGCGACATCCCCCGAGGGCCCTCCGACCTGCCCTGGGCCCCTCCGTGCTGACTAGGGGCCCATTCGGCATGCTCAGGGGTCCTTCTGACCCACGTAGGGGCCCTTTCGGTCTGGTCAGGGGCTCCTCTGACCTGCACGGGGGCCCTTGTAACTTCCCAGGGGCCCTCTGGTCTTGCCCAGGGGCCCTTCAACATGTTCAGGGGCCCTTATCGCCTGTCAAGGGACTGCGCTGGCCGCTTTGTCGCCCTGCCGCCATGCTCAGGGGTCTCTCGACCGGCACAGGGGCCCCTCTGTGCTGGCTAGGGGCCCCATTCGACGTGTTCAGGGGGCCCTCTGACCCGCTCAGGGGCCCTTTCGGTCTGGACAGGGGCCCTCTGACATGCACAGGACTCTTTTGAACGTCCAAGGGGCCCTCTGGTCTTTCAGAGAGGGCCCTGATGGACCTTAAGGGCCTCTGAAGTGCTCTAAACTCTCTAAAGAACACGCTTCGCGTTTTGAAGAGCCCATGATATCGCGCTTCGCTCGGTTTCGTCGGCCCTTTTCGGCGAGCGCAGCGCGCCGAAAAGGGCCCTCCTGGCCTCCAAGGGGGGGGGGGGGCGGAGGGGGCGCCCCCCCCCCCCCCTCTTGGCTTTGTGCCTGATCTCGGATGACATCAAAACGTCCCGAAGATGGAACGACGAGCGCCGTTCAGGGACGCATATTCGCGCGCCATATCCCGATCAGGAACCTCGCGCGTCTCCTGATGGGCATGGCACTTGGAAGACTGCCACAGAGTTGAGCTTTCGCTGCTGCATCGCGCCTCGAGACAGTCTGAGAGAACATTCAGCTTGTCCGCCCGCCAGGCTGACCGAAAAGGGTCCAGCTGGCGGTTGGAGGGGCCGCTGCCCCCCCCCCCCCCCCCCCCTGTGGCGCCGGTCCTGCCCGTTCGTAGCTTGACCCTAAACTGCCACAGCCCTTGATATAGTATTGCTCCACCCGCGATATGGCCAAGGCCATATATAGGAGGTAGAGTCATCCGGCGATTCTAGGTGATCATGACGTCAGAGCGTGATGCACCGGCCTCTTCCGCTATTGCAGTTAATGCTATTTTGGGAGAAATAAATACCGTCTAGCTCGAAAAGTAGAAAGGTTACGAAAAAGAAAAAGACAGCGTTGGAAAGCTCAAAGCAAGGCAAATCGACATCTTTTGAATTATTTTGGGCTCAGGTCAATATTGAGGTCACTAGAGGTCATCAAAGGTCAGGGCCTTGTTCACGGTCCCCCTGCGGTTCGGCGGTCACCAGCTGAGGCTCTAAGCCCCGCCCCTTCGATTAACTTTTGATATGACCTAAACCACATGCAATTGGTATGAATCGACGAGTTCTGACGAGGCGAACACGATGACATCAAAATCATTGCTGTATCTACATTTGTCAAAAAGTTAATTGCGAAACCCCGTTTTAACCCACCGCAGACGACATGCGCCAGAATTGACTACTGGGGTGACGTCATAAGTATAAGTGGACACGTTACGGAGATAGGGATGACACCCCCCTGGATATGGCATTGTTCGTGAACTGACACTACACTGCCCAGGGGGTTGTCATCCCGGGATTCCCCATGTATCGGCTGCCGAGCGGCTAAGTATTAGCGAATACGTCACTGGTGCTCTGGTCCAGTCGTGGCCAGCACCGTCGCCGCAACTGCGCTTTCGAGCGTGTTGCGGTCTTTTGACGGGTGTTGACAAGAGCGGCAATTTGAAGTCGCAGCCGTTAGATAAGTAAGTTATGTTGCAAGTCTATATTTTGAAATATGTTTTATGTTTTGTTTAGCATATCTTGAACATTAATCCAAAACAATGCCATTTGCAACATTTCCAGGTACAACGTATGGGCGTCTCACCCCTCAACCAGACCATAGCAGCATATGGCCGTCTCGTCCCTCAGCCAGACCTGGGCAGCGTACGGCCGTCTCGCTCCTCAGCCAGACCGGGGCAGCGTATGTCCGTCTCGCCCCTCAGCCAGACCAGGGCAGCGTATGGGCGTCTCCTCCCTGAGTCGGACCGGGGCAGCGTATGGCCGTCTCATCCCTCCGTCGGGCCGGGGCAGCGTGTGGCCGTCTCGCCCCTCAGCCGGACCGGTGCAGCGTATGCCCGTCTCGCCTGTCAGCCAGACCGGGACAGCGTATTGCCGTCTCACCCTCAGCCAGACCGGGGCAGCGTATGCCCGTCTCGCCCCTCAGCCAGACCGGGGCAGCGAACGGCCGTCTCGCCCATTAGCCGGACCGGGGCAGCGTACGGCCGTCTCACCCCTCAGCCGGACCGGTGCAGCATATGGCCGTCTCGCCCCTCAGCCATACCGGAAAGCGTGTGGCCGTCTCGCCCATCAGCCGGACCGGTTCAGCGTATGCCCGTCTCGCCCCTCAACCAGACCGGGGCAGCGTGTGGCCGTCTCGCCCCTCAGGTGGACCGGTGCGGCGCATGCCGTCTCGCCCCTCAGCCAGACCGGAGCAGCGTATGCCCCCTCCCCCTCCCCTTAGCCGGACCGGAGCAGCGTATAATAGCCGTTTCACCCCTCAGCCAGACCGGGTCATCGCATGGCCGCCCCCCACCCCCCTCAGTCGGACCGGAGGCCTGTTCACGGGATCTGCGGCCGCCGCGGCTCCCGCGGCCAAAAGGGCGTGGCTTAATCGTCAGCCAATCACGAAAGAGCAGATCCGGGAGGAGAGACTCTCCGCTCTGCGGCTCCTGCGGTTGCTCGGGAGCAGCCGCAAAAGAACTTCGACATAAATGGCGCGCGTCTGACAAAGGTTGCGCACTGTTTTGTTGATATCGCAGCTCACTGGCGGTTGTTTGACCAAAATTGACAACTCGTAGTGACTCGTAGATATTCATGTAGTTGAGTGGTTTTGAAAAACATTGAGGGCTTGCATGAAATTGCCTATTCGTTGCGAACGCTACACGCGCCATTTATCGGACGCCATCAGCGGCCGCAAAAGTGTTCAAAGTTGTTCAAATTAAGCTCCGCCTTCTGGTCGCGGGAGCCGCGGCGGCCGCAGACCCCGTGAACAGGCCTCAGGACAGCGTATGGCCGTCTCACCCCTCAGTCAGACCGGTGCAGTGTATGGCCGTTTCGCCAGTCGCCCATCACACACACCGGGGCAGCGTACTGTCTCCCCTCAGCATGAATTGAGGGAGGGATAATTATCCGCGGTAAACGTAATCGTAAATACTAGGATCGTACCTTAGGCGCAACTATCCGTATCCTGTTCGAAATATTCGTACCGCACCGAGCCGCGTGCGGCGACAGCAGAGTCGGACCAGAGCACCAGTGACGTCACGCTAATATTGAGCGATAGGGGCGCTAAAATCCCCGGATGACTCTACCTCTCGTATACGGCCTTGACACTGCCCCTGTCGTGACCTGACATAGACCGTAGTTGATTTGTAGTGTTTTGAATTGTAGTTACTTACACCACGTCCGTAGTGTATTTGTCAGCGCAGTTATAAAACAGGCTGCAAAATGAAGCATGTCATTGCTGCCTCCCCTACGTAGCATCCAGTCATTTGACGTCACAGATCTCTTCCAGCTATGACCAATGAGAGGGGTTTCGGGAGCAGAAAGCCGAAACGTGTGCTTTTTATTTTGACCAATGATACACTTCTTTGATATCAGAAATTTCGGTAGATAAAAAGTAAAAATGCAGCCAAAGCTCGGTTCAAAGAGAACATTAAAGTGTATGTGCAAAAGTGTTTTCTAGACGCTGATTGCTTGGTCCTCATGACGTCATGCAATGTGTTCCGTTTGCCAGATGCACTTACTTTATGTCTGTTTACAACCGGTCGAAGCGGGTAGGGCGCGGTTACAGTAATATTGAAGTTAACATTTGTCAAAGGCTGAAATAAGTTTCCTTTTTACTCTGTTTTTCATTAACTATCATACTGAACAATAAGTAACCATGTCTGCAGAACCTACTTTGTCAGAAGATATTCAGGGAGATGACAGGTGGATGAGCATGGTGAGACATACCATTCCAATGGCAAAGGATTTTTCTGTATCTTCCAAATTGTTAGGTTCATGTTTCATGGATTGGGTAGGCAACCTAATGACAGATCAAGATGCATCAAAACACCAGACTTCATGCTGTTGGTAAAGTAGACAATACTGTTATTACTGATACACTAGAGGACACCAATAACAATAACATGAAGTTGGGTGGTTTGACTGTGTTACTGTTGTTTACCCTGCCCATCATGACACTCATTTGGATGAATAAGTGTGGATGTGTCATTTTATCATAGCAGGGGTAGAACTGAATCAAGTGAGCGGGGAATATTGTCATATTGGTTGGTTGTCTTGCTTGCTTGAGGTGAAAAATGAACATTTTAATGCCAGGATGTCAAAGCCGACAAAATCAGTGTCAGTCTGGGACACTATGGTCAAATTGTATATTTTTGGAAAATGTTATTTTTTGGGAAATTTCCATTTTTGGAAATTACTTCTATAAACGGGAACAATTTCCAAAAATGGGAACGCTGATCCAGTATGCAAAACGTGGCAAGTTTCAACAAGATCTCGTCTGGGCAGGGTTGGCACCAACACATCAAAATTGGGGAAGCTTTTGCAAATTTGGGGGCAGCTTTTCAAAATTTGGGGCAGCTTTTCAAAATTTGGGGCAGGTTGGAAATTTGGGGGTATATTTTAAATTTAGGGGCAGAATTGTAAATTTAGGGGCAGCTTTGGGAATTTTGAGGCAGCTTTTGACTTTTTGGGGCAGAAGTAACAATTTACTGATTCACACTAGATAAAACGTGACTGATTATTATGACCCATCCCCCGGTCAACAGCTGTTGGCTGAAAAAAAAGTGAATCCACACTAGATAAAACTTGATCGTGAATACCCCCCCCCCCCCTGGTCAACAGTATTTTCTGACTGAGGACTGGAATTTCCTCCTCTGGAAAAAAGGACAAAAATCCTGCCCCAAATGGGGCAGCCTGCCCCATTTGGAGCACAATTTGTTCTTCCCCGGGCAGCTTGCTGTCCCATTTGGGGCAAGATTTGTCATGCCCCAAATATCTTGTTGATGTTCCTGCCACGTTTTGCATACTGGATGCTGATGGTGTAAGCGTTCCCATTTATGGACAATATTGAGAGTCCCTAGCTTTCTAGAGATTTCAACATTTCATGTCTAAAAAGCATGAGTTTTACCTGGCAGATTCAGATTCTGCATAGGGATGTGCATCGTTTACCCCTTGAAGTAAAAATTCCACCCTTGAAGTCACACCTTTTTTGCTCATTTACATCAATGTCTGCTAGACAAACAACTCTGGGAATATTCGTTTTTTTAGAATATTTAGGAAATATTTGGTGATGTATTTGATGATGATGATGCATTTTTGATGGTGATGCATTTGTATGCTATTCAGGATATTGTGTTTAGTGATGGCATGACCTTGCAGTCGGCCCCCATTACAAATCACAGCGTTCAGCCAAGTGTGGCGTAATGTGGCGCTGGGTTGGCAAGGCATGTGGTTAGACTAAATATATATATTGTGTGATTTCCATTTGTTTTATATGCCTAATTGTAGTCATTTTGGAGAAGAAAAAAACGAGTGCACATTTTACCTTATATATCATAATGGCCGTTCCTTCAACATAATATTTCTTAGAAACATTGTTGCTTTATGTTTGGGTTTTGCACTCTGGGTTGCCATGCTCAATGGTGGATATAATTCAGGGTAATATATTTATATGATTGAGTACTATAAATTAATTTACTAAACATAGCAATGATACTTCAGTGTTTGAATTACAATGTTTGACCAGCTTTTCTTGTATATATGTATGACTGGTAGACATGGCAGAATTTTGAAAAGATGGCAGGAGCCTCACCACTGACTTCACATGGTCTATGAAATACTAGAGAGTTAAAGGCAGAGAAATGACTTTCTACTGGGCCTGTATGCAAAATGTGGCAGGAACGTTGACAAGATATTTGGGGCAGCCCAAATACTGCCCCAAATGGGGCAGCAGCTGCTCCATTTCAGTTGGGGACACTATGGTCAAATTTGCTATTTTTGGAAACTTTTCCATTTTTGGAAAGTGTGTCCCCATTTATAAAAGTAATTTTCAAAAATGGAAATTTTCAAAAAAAATACCACAAAAAAAAATAACATACTGGTGCAGCAATTGGGCAGCACAAAAAGGTGATGGGGAAACTACAACATCAAAAGGACTCTGGTGGGGCAGTCAGCAGTGGCCTGCATTTGGAATAGGAAACTGCCTGTGATGGTCATATAGATAAGGAAGTCCTAAGTGTCCTTTCTTTGCCATTCTGGAACAAATTTGAAATGGGTGTTTTATATCTGTCTTTCAATTACACATGATCTAGTTAATACAAGTTGGGGACTTACAGATTCCAGATCCAGAAACAATTTGGAGATAGTTATGCATTGAGTTAATGACACCAGTAGATAGGATAAAGGTGACATGCCTGGAGATTGAACATTTACCCTACCTTGACCTAGTCAAAATTATTGACATATTAATATAATGCTATTCAGAGTATTGTGTTTAGTGATGGCATGCCCTTGCAGAGTCGGTCCCCATTACTCCGCCCCTGTAGCTCAGTTGGGAGAGCGCCTGTGGCCGGTGGTAGCGGTCGCACTCAAGGTCAGGTGACGTCAGAGGGCGGGACGGACCGTGTCCAGGTATGTCGGGCACGTACAACTTTCGTTTCTAAATTCTGCCGGACGCCAGGAATTGCTTGATCGGGTGGTGGGGTCAGGGCCTGCGCAACAAGCTATGCTTAGCGCGGTGCCTGACCTCGGAAATCCATCCATTCAAAAACATTCGGACTAAATTTATATAAAAAAGTACGAATCACAGCGTTCACAGCGTAGACGAACTACTCCGACCGGCAGCCGTTTCCGCTAGGCGACACTAGCGCCGCAGCGGAAAGAGGATTGAGTTAGCGCGGCAATGCTTTTGCTACGGCGGAAGGGCTATATTTGTCGGCCTGTAACTCAAAAACCGCGTGAGTTAGCGCACTGGGAAAAGTTTGAGGACGTAGAGATATTCATAATGAATAACACAGAATAAAAATATTCAGCCTGAACGTTAACAGTGATTATTGTTAAATATCGCCCCTCCGCCATAGCAAAAGCATTGCCGCGCTAACTCATGCCCTTTCCGCTGCGGCGCTAGTGTCGCTTCAACCGGGAACGGGTGCTGGGCGGCGCAACAGCTGGAGTAGTTTGTCTATACTTATATAGGTCAATGGTCAAAGTATGCTGAACAAGCACTGAAAAGGATAGCCAAAAGCTGTGTTTCTGGTTTCCCCATAGGCGTAGTTTCTACCAAAGTAATGTGTTGATATTTACTCTAAGCTAAATGAACTTTGCTATATCTTAAATATTTTACGAACAAATTATTATTTTTTTGCTACTTCAGGCATACTACAAGGTCAGAGCTGCAATATTGAAGGTTTGAAAATTGCTATGAGTGCTTATTCATGTTGAAGGTTGTTCTTAACATTTTTTGTAAGGTACTACTTCCCTTTGGCCTCAGATGTGCTCTTTGGCATTACAGTTTGTGCTTGTGTTACACTTGTCTGTGATACATCATTTTGTTTGTTCATATTACCTAAATCCAATATAATCTTGTTCATTTTACCTAGATCATTATATTTGTATTGCCTGTCCTTGTAAATATCTGACTGCTCAACCTCAGGCTATGCCTATTATCAGTTGCTTAATGCAGTGTCCCAAAATTTGTCAATTTGGGTGTGAAATGACACCCAAATGTTAATAATTTTCCACTCTCACTCCCCATTTTAGGAGTGAATTTTCCACTCCCAAATTATGGATTGTGGTATTCTGACAAATATTGACTAAAAATACATGATTTCAACAAAAACTGCTTTTCATATTCAAAACAGAAATCAATATTGTACCATTTTCTACATAATTGTACACTCTCATGGTCTTTTTCGGCTAGAATTTTCCACTCTGACACCCAAGCAAAAATGAATTTTGGGACACTGGCATAATGTCTCAGAGCCATACCTCTTTTGAGGCAAACCACACCATGCTGCCTCTATGAGACCACAACAGCTTAG
>JAXIVJ010017367.1:25000-26355 GCA_036785665.1 Chirona hameri
GCAAACGAGCGAATTCGCCCGATGAATTCGCTCTGTCGGACCGCGAATTTCCAAACCAGTCGTCGGGAGGGCTAATTTATTTTGCAGTGTGCCATAAAGTCATCTGCAGTATTGCTGTATTGACTGCAGTGTTGCTGAG
Source organism: Chirona hameri (assembly GCA_036785665.1). Taxonomy (NCBI): domain Eukaryota; kingdom Metazoa; phylum Arthropoda; class Thecostraca; order Balanomorpha; family Balanidae; genus Chirona; species Chirona hameri. The sequence goes on from JAXIVJ010017367.1 coordinate 25,140, forward strand.
TACTGACAAAGTTCAAAGTACCGTGATTTCTGAAAACAAGTAAAATAACCACACAAGCCAAGGCCCTATAACTACACAAACCATGACACGGCGCAGCAGTGACAAAACCGGCGGATAATTGTGTTGTTACAGAACGCACGAGGGAGCGAATTCGCCGGAGAGCGAATTCGTTGGATTGGTCGGAGAGCGAATTCGTCTTGTTGCCGATCGCACCCTTAGACATACCTATAATCAAGATGCATGGGCAATTGGACATACCAGCTATTGCAAGCTGGTATTTTCCAATGTGATACACAATTAAATCACTGTCTTGAAAGATGTGAGAATATTATGGAATGTATGGTACACAAAACATACAATTGCCATAAGCGAAGATCGTTGTATGTCTCCACCCAAATAAGTAGAATTACTGGTCATGTTTATTGACCCACATTAGGCAAAAAATAATCGCCTAGCTTGGCTTTAGTGATTTTTTACGAAAATAATACGGAATCACTTGAAATTGCCATTGATTCCGAATCATTCTGATTCAATCATTTTCTAAAAATAATTGATTCCACCTGATTCCGATTCCACCCAGATGCCAATGGAATCGAATCCGATTCCGATTCTAGTACAAACGGAATCGATTCCGGAATCGGATTCGAGTCAACTGGAATCAAGCACAAGTCTGCCGCTAGTAGTATTATATTTGTGTTTTTGACAATGAAAGCACCGTCCGCCCATTTCGGTTCAGGGGCCATACTTGAATGATGACCCCCATGAAATGGATTGGCTCCTGATAAGGTACAGTTGACTGATGACGCCAGCGATCCTGGTACTGGTACTGATGGTGACGGTGCCGCTGACGCTGCCGCAGGTGGTGGTGCTGCTGGTGGGCACCAACAACCACAGCTTCCCGCCGGAGCAGATAGCCGACGGCATCTTGGCCAACGTCAGCGCCATCCGGCGGCTACAGCCGCAAGCTTTCATCGTCGTCATGGTAACGACTCGCTGGTGGTCCGCGGGCATCGTGCCGGACAATACGGGTGTTGCTGTTGGTAGTTTAACGTGTCAGGTGGCGTTAAAGAGAAATAATGACCTTTTCCCACCAAAATGGAGTTAGCACTTGAAATTGACAGACGAGATATGATGTCAATTCATCGCATTTTGCATATACAAATTCCTTCCGAGAGATATTTCAAGTTAATCTTGATAAGCGTTCCACACTTTTAAC
>JAXIVJ010017368.1:0-17500 GCA_036785665.1 Chirona hameri
CAATATAGTAATCAACATAGCCTAAGCATGGATGCATGGTGGGAATGGGTGGGTGGTGGTGGTGGGGGGGGGGGGGGGGCATGCACTGCATGCACTGCACATGCAAGAGATGCACTGCACATGCTCACACAAGAGCATGCACTGCACATGCTCTTCTTTAGTGTGGGTACCACCATCCAGGAGATACCAGGTAATTAGTTCAATGTCATTTGGAAGGATAGTAGGAGATAAATCTAAATTTAAAGTACTCTAAAACTATATTCGTGACCATGGTGGAAGATAAATATAATTTAAAGCGCTCTAAAACTAGATTCATGACCGTGTGCCTTGGTTTCAATGCTACAATTATAGAACAGCTGGTAGCATGCATTTTTTTCAAGTCTGGCTGAGGATTGTAAGCCACCTGGGGGATGTTTTGGCTCTCAGTGTGCCCAAGTTTGGCATTTGTGTGCCCAAATTTGGAACAGCACATATGCGTAGGAATCCGGGGGGGGGGGGGGGGGGGGACATGGTCCCCTCACTTTTGGGCCATTTGTTGGCTAAAATCTTGTATTTTGCTTGGTGAGAAAAGTTTTTGATGGCAAAAGGTTCGCCAAGACGAGAACAGCCCAAATATGCAAATAAATATTCCATAAGGGGGGTTGGGGTTCTCTCGAAATGAGATAAAAGTTTAACTGGCCACCCCACTTTTTTGACGTTCCTACGTCCCTGGAACAGCATGGCCATTTTTGTCTGGCTGATGGGTTGTAATCCACCTGGGGGTGTTCTGGATCTTGGTGTGCCCAAGTTTCGAATTTGTGTGACCATGGCCTGCCTGTGGGGGCCAGTAATCAGTTGGTGGAATAGTGGGAAAAATATACATTTAGAGCACTAATTACTGCAGTATTGACTGACAGAGTGCACTCAAATTAGATTCACAACTGCGGCCTTGGCTTCAATGCATTGCTCTAAAATTATATTAGTGACTGCGGCCTTGGTTTCAATGCATTTGTGACAAAAATCATGTGAAGATGCCATAATTGTGAATTAATTGTGAATTAGGGGATGACAAAATTACTCTAGTTAGGTGCCATTTTCCCCGTAAAATTGTGAATTTGGCCACACTATTCCTGAGATGTATTTGGAGGAAAACACAATAACAAAATGTTTAGATGCTTGTAAGTTTGTGAAGGGTTGCAGCGTAGAGAGCGACTGTGAGGCGGAGCGTTCTAAACATGGGTCCCTGCGACCGTAATTGCTGTAAAGATTAGCTCAGGTTCAATTACGTTATTTCTGAATTGTCGTTGGTGACGTCATAACTCATAGCTTTGGTATTACTATTTACTAGTACACTTTTTGGTATTGGTAGGGCAGGCGCCCACACTTCCGTACACCAGCTGTAGGTAACCCCCTTGTAATAAGGGACAGGCGGTGCAGTCGGTTTGATGACGTCACTGGGACACTGGCGGATCCAGGGGGGGGGGGGGGGGCAATCGTGCCATGCCCCCCAAAAGCCTAGAAGGGGGGCCAACATTGTCTATTTTGGCCCCCCCCCAAAACAAAATAAAACATATTTATAAATAACTGTAATATGAGCCTCAACGCATATAAAAAACCCCAATAAAATTCCGTGTTCTGTGAAATTTTAAGAAAAAAAAATGAACACGTTCATAAATAATGATTTCGTCGTCGACGAAGGAATAACTAGACCCACGACCAAGGGCGGATCCAGGGGGGGCGAACGGGGCCATGCCCCCCAAGCCTGTTTAAGGGGGGCCCAATACGTATTTTTGCCCCCCCCCCCCCAAGACGTGAAATTTAATGCATGCTATATTTGCGTTTTTAGAAACGGTACTGGGCATCCCAAAATTGCAGCAGTCAAAATCAAGCTAGCCTCAGTCAAGAATCTGAAAAATTTCGCACCGCTTCGCGCATGACAAAAGTTTCGCAATTGCATATACAAATTTGGAAAATTAATTTCCATTAAGTGTCTTGCAGAGGCTCTCCTTGGCGGGTAATTGCTGGCCCCAGGGCCAACTCTCTTCATAAAATATTATCTTTAAAGCGGGCTACATGTTTAGCTTGTCTGCCGAGATCCGAAAAAGGCGACGCGAACGCAAAGACGCGGACTTCGGCAACCGGAAGCTGTTCCAGCGGTGCCCAACTTGTTGGCCCGAAGAGCTAATAGTGGGGACCAGGCCAGGACTATCTCCCCAAGCCATCTCCCCCAGACTCCTCCAGATCCACAGGGACCATTTATGCGCGGAAATGTCGGTCTGCCTCTTGCTACTTTTAAACCATTTGCACCGTTACCAGTTGTTTGTTACAGTTCGGTACATAGGTATGTATACAGACTACAGTTATTATTATCATATGTACTATTGAGCGCAGACTGCCACCGGCCATCGTGATTTACTATCCGAGGCTAATGTATAGGAAAAAACTACCTTCATTTCAACATTTTGCATCATACCGAGATGTGCAACCAGGAAAAGGGGGTTACCTGAGGCTTGGCTCCACTCACGGTCTGGTTCCAATATTAAAAATGCGTTTTCCACGACCTAAAATTAAAATGTTCACGCCGCTTCGCGGCGTCACATCAGTGGCCATCGTCATAACGAAGCCATCGTCATCGTCTTCGTTTCGTCGTAACGCTGAATTGAATTAATAACATTTTTAGCTTATTATCCTCTACAAGGCTAAGAAGCTAAAAATGCCTATGTTTCTGGGTTTTATCAGGCAAACCCGAGCAAAAAAAAATCGCGCCGCTTCGCGGCGCTAAATAACAAGTACCTACTATAACATGGAAATCCACATTAGAAATGTTGCAAAGGCTTAAATACACGCATAACAAATTGGGGTACATTTTTTTCTCTCGTCATTTCAGCCGACCCCCCACTCAAAAATTATCGGCGACGCCCCTGGGTACAGCTGACAATTGACATAGTTTTTATCAGTGTAAGGCAATGTCGGAACAATACAAACTGCAAGCTGACATCTTTCCTTTTTCGATATCCCAAAAGATCGAAAACCTAAAAAAAAAATGGGGGAAAAATCGAAATCGTGTGGTTGCAAAATAAAGTGGCCCAAATCCGGGAAGAAATTCGAAATTGGGGGTAGGTAAGGTCCGCTAAAAAAACGGTTTACCCCCCCCCCCCCCCGAAACGGCCGGCTGGATCCGCCCTTGCACTGGGAGGGTATACTTAATGGCATAGGCCTGTTTACTACTTGATCAGATTTAATGGTGTAGGCATGTTTACTACTCAATCAGACAATGGCGGGGTTAGATTAGTTTAGGTACCATAACCTAAACTAGCCTAACCCTGCCATTAAGTCTGATCCAGTAGTAAACAGGCAAACGCCATTAAGTATAACCTCCCAGTGACATCAGCAAGCCGGCTGCAGCATCCGCCCCTTGTTACACTACCTACAGCTCGTGTATGGAAGTGTGACGCCTGCCCTGCCAATACCCACTTTTCTTTGTCGTAATAATGTCAGTGTTTCTATCTTCTTCTATTAGGGACCTCAAGAGCACATTTAACTGGAGAGGTGAATTACTGAACTAATACCGGCAAGATTTATACCTAGGCGCCACTTTCTCACAGCAAGAGCTTTTAACAGATGGAACTGCCTCCCAACTAATATTGTATCTGCTCCATCTATGATCCATAGTGCAAAGTGTGTCAGCCGGCTCAACAGACTGCGCATGGGGATCAAAGTGTGTGCATGGATGCACACTCTGCTTTGACCCATGCACACTAAAACAAAGGAAAAACTCAGACACCTCAAGCGTACAACTCAAGACAACAAAAACACATATATTTGCAACAAATAGAAAAACACTTCCAAAAAATGTGAGGTACTGTACATTTAATTGCCCAAGATTAAAAGTATTTTTGTTCCTTCGATAGTAAAAAATGGAAGCCAAAGATGAGACAATTATGAAGTTTTTGTGACAAATTTGGCACACCTGGCAGACTGCTTATTACATTGTGTTTTTTACGCCATAATAGTTAACCCTGGGGTCCTTGCCTTGCCGCGGTCCCAGTACCCATAGTGCAAAGTGTGTCAGCCGGCTCAACACTGCGCATGGAGGATCAAAGTGTGTGCATGGATGCGCACTCGGCTTTAACCCATGCACACTAAAAATAACCTTACCTAACCCCAGGCCATAGTGCAAAGTGTCAACCGGCTCGACGGACTGTGCAAAGTGTGCATGGGGGATCAAAGTGTGCGCATGGATGCACACTCGGCTTTGACCCATGCACACTAAAAATAACCCGACATAACCCCAGGCCATAGTGTAAAGTGTCAGTCGGCTCTACGGACTGCGCATGGGGGATCAAAGTGTGTGCATGGATGCACACTCGGCTTTGACCCATGCACACTAAAAATAACACGACATAACCCCAGGCCATAGTGCAGAGTGTGTTAGCCGGCTTGACAGACTGTGCATGGGGGATCAAAGTGTGCGCATGGATGCGCACTCGGCTTTGACCCATGCACACTAAAAAAGGAAAAACTCAGACACCTCAAGTGTACAACTCAAGACATGACAAAAATGCACATATTTGAGACAAATGGAAAACACTTTTAAAAAATGTTAGTTACTGAACATTTAATTGCCCAAGATTAAAAGTATGTTTGTTCCTTCGATAGTAAAAAATGGAAGCCAAAGATGAGACAATTATGAAGTTTTTGTGACAAATTTGGTGCACCTAGCTTATTACATTTTTTTTTTTACGCCGTAATAGTTAACCCCGGGGTCCTTGCCTTGCCGCGGTCCCAGTACTGTGCATGTCGGTGGGTGCACACACCTAGCGTGCGCATGAGTTGCATTCTGCGCATGAAAAAATCTGGATAATGCGCATAAATCTCATGCGCACCGACAGAATTTTGTCGAGAAGTGCCCTGCTTTGCAGACTGGCCCAGTACTGTGCATGTCGGAGGGTGTCGGAGGTAGCATGCGCATGAGAGTTGCATTCTGTGCATGACAAATCTGAATAATGCACATAAATCTCATGCGCACCGACATAATTTTGTTGAGAAGTGCCCTACTTTGCAGACTGGTCTATGACCACATTCAAATCCTGGCTCGGCTAGATTCCCATTGGAGATATCCAATTTGCTTTTTTTTTAATAGCTGTCTACAAACAGAGTTCTCCATTCCCAGTTCAGTTCATTAATGATCCGGTCCATATAGGCTTGAATAAGCCTCCATACCTACTCCCTGAAATGGTAAAGTAATTCAAGGTATATGAGTTAGCATTGACTCATATAGGTACTATATATATGATATATCAAATACTGAAGCTAGCATTCCATTTTCGGAAGGGCTTACCAAAATGATAACCTCAGATATGGAAACATACCAGATAGTCCGACTGATACAGCATTCCTGAAACATAACTTCTAAATGTTTCCGGACATAAGAACACAATACAATAACTTACCTATCTGACGTCTGTGTGCCACCACACCAACGCTGTTACTTCACAAAATAAAAACCGCCACCACGCCACCTGCCTCTGGGAATCCCTTGGAAAAATGGCGGTCGCTGAGACACGCCGACGCGCTGCAGCTTGTTAGGCCTGACCAAGGCTATACAACATGACAACATGGGCCTGGCCAGGCCTGGCCGGCCCCATGCACTGCGCAAAATGTTTGCAGCAGATCTACAAGGGCAAAGCAATGGTGTTGCGTTGAAAGGTAGTGACGTCACGACGATCTAATCTACTGCAGTAGTAGATACCTTGTAGTTTATTACAGGAGTTAGATGCCGACAAGCCTTGAACAATGCAGTGTTTATGTTACAAGCATTCAACAGTAGTTGTACTGTTGTATTTCGTTAAACAAACACTGTTGAATGCTAGTACCCTTGTAAAAAATATTTTCAGTGTTGTTGTCAATTAAAACAAAACTGAAATAGGGGCACCCTCATAATATAGTGGACCAAATCCGTTGAGTTTTCAAACTTGGGTATAGGTAGGGGCACCACTGCAATTGATGACCCCCCTTGAAGATTTTCTGGATCCACCCCTGCTTGAGAGAAGAAAAAACTTCCGTTTTCATGAAGTTTTCTCCTAAGATCATTGTTTTTCACGTTCAGTGCAGGGAACGGGCAGGGGGATACTTGTATTGCATGCCACCACCACCACTACCACAGATTCCTGTGGGGGGGGGGCATTTGCCCCTGATGTATGCCCCCTGAATCCGCCAGTGGGGGCGGATACCCTCCCCCTTACGGAGGGTATCCCCCCCAAAAAAAACACCCGTTCTGGATCCGCCAATGCAAAGATCCATGTGGTATTTGTATCCTGTGACCTCCACGAGGTAAAATATATTCACCCTGAGGTCATTCGTCATTTTCTTCCATAACTTTTTTACCAAACCTGGAACTAGCAAGGCGCCGTAGTTGGGATGAACGAGCGAACGCGAAGGAAATGTATGGTGAATTTCAACTCGATCAGGGAAGTAGTTTCTGAGATACAAATACGTGGTGCACACGTGCGCACGTGCCGAAGCACCCCACCCCTTACTTGTGGGAAAGTGGCGGCTAGAGCCCTTCATGGGACACTTTTTCAGCCCCCATCCCGTTACAGCCCATTCAGCCAGACCCAAACCCGTTCCAATCCGAATTCATAATTGATGGGGCTCCCATTCCCACCCATTTCAGCATATTTCACTTTTTGTGGTGCTAAAAAATTATATGGTCTGTCCCAAACCCGTTGCAACCCGTTACATTTCCAAAAATGGCCCCATTCCCACCCATTTCCATCCCGTTCCATGGGTTCCATGGGGATTCCCATTCCATGAAGGGCTCTAGTGGCGACTGAGAGATCCCTAACCACCAGACTGGTTATTGATTCGACACTGATTGAATCGATTGGAATTGATCAGTCAAAATTCCTTGAATAAAAAATAATTGATTCACCACCATATCTTTTGATTCATGAATCGTGATTGAATCAAAACCTGCATCAAATCTAGGCTGATTGAATCAAAAGATTTAACGTTGCTTAACGTATCAAGCACACTGGTAAATTGTGCAAATATATCGGTGCAGTGCTGCATTCATTTATACTGAAATCGTATTGCTGTAACAATGTTTTAGTGATCATATATATGTATGTTTCCATTTTTATTGATTTTACAAACATTCATCACATATATTTAAATGTTGAATCAAACGTGAGCCGATTAAAATATTTGTTTTGATTCTTTGAATCGGAAATAATAAATTTTCAAAAAATTTCCGTGAATCGAACGGTGATTGAATCATTCAGATTCCAAAATGAATCATGATTGAATCGTTCCAAAAAGTTGCATTAATAACCAGTCTGCTAACCACATACCAAATTTGAACACAATCGGCTCAGCAGTTGCCCCCACCCACTCCAAATTGTATGGCGATGTTCCTGATCCAACAGCCCCCGATCTCCCCCACTCTGCCGCTGATGAGCAATTGTTCAAAGGATATTGAAATTCAATATATCCCGGAAATAATTTAAAGATACATATTTTGGCTGGGAAATACTAAAACTTAGGAATATCATGACATTTGCATTGGATGTTGTATACATTTAAAACCAGGTAAACATATTTTATTTTAATTGAATGTACCTATCAAGCGAAAAATGACATTGAAATACTGAAATCAGGGTCGGCAACATTCCTTGACGGGGGGGGGGGGGGTATTTGCCCCCCCCCCCCAGTTAACATGTTAAAATAGGGCCTGCTCTGAGGTGAAGGTCTCGTCTCGGTCCTCTGTTGTGGGCGTTGTTGTTTCCTCGTCAAGGTCGCAAGGCCCTTCTGAACTCCTTCAATCCGGCGCTGGAGTATACATTCTCCAGGGCATCGGCCTGCGCTTCAGCAAGCCCACCAAGCTGGTGGCAGGACTCAGCAGAATCCTGCCGAAACGCGTCGCCGCCAGCGCCGCCGAGTGGCGCACTTCCAGTCCGCGTACGAGCGGTACCGGGGTCGGCTGGGGTCAGAGGGTGGCGGCCCGCGCAGCTGGGTATGGCGCGGGCACGCGCCTGGACGCCATGTTGGATCGCCGAACCGAATGCGGATTAACACATCGGGGCCGTTGGGGGTTGCAATGCCGGACTAGTATCTCCACAACCACGAGTCGCACAGGCATGGGACAGACACAGATGTGTAGAGAAATGATCGGCCAGGAGTATGCACTATGTCGATAACATAAATAAATCGATACAAATTATACAGCTGTAAAGCACAATCAAATCCGTCCAATATCCACCCGACATGTATTCATATTTACAAGCATGAAGCTTATAATGACAGGTTTAATCAAACGCGTCCGACTCCTCCATTCATACTCCTCGCCAACCCTCACCCGGCCCGGCGTTCCCCCGTGGCGGCCGGCCGCGGCCGCTCTCAGGCACCCTTGTCCCTTCCAGTTGTTATAGAGTTCAGTGGCTGGGGGACGTCACCGAGTCCAAGTGCAGGCCGAGCTGGGCGTGTGGGCAGCCTGTGATGGGACCGACCCGATGACGCTCCAGTAACGGCTATCGCGGCGCTCAATGCGTGTCCCGCCACCATATTCCCGAGCGTCCATGCGCTGTTGCGAGTGCTGACCGTGCTTCCGGTATCCACGGCCGAGGCAGAGCGCGTCTTCTCCAAAGTGACGAGCACCCTGACTGCGCTCAGGGCGACGATGGTCGAGGACCGACTGGAAGCGCTGGTGGTTATTCAGGCACACCGCGAGCAGCTCCCAACCACCGCCGACTTTATAAAAAAAAACACCGCCGAGGTGATGGATCGCTTTTCAGCCTCAGGAGTGCGTCGGCTGGACTTTCAAACGCGCCCGTAAAAACCTGATGGTGCTTGGTGCGTGAGAAGAAAGACATCTTGCGAGCTGTCTTTCAATTGCTGTGATGAGAATGGATTGATTTCGCTTAACCCGCGCCCCGCTGGGGGGGGGGGGGGTAAATTTTACCCCCCCCCCCGATTTTCTCGATAACTTGAAAACCATAATAGATACGACGTGAAACTTTCAGTACCTTATGCAGCAATACGTCTTCTAATAACATTTCAATAAAATTGATGCAGTACTTTGGAAGACAATTATGTTTTAATGACGTCATGTCATGCCATTTTTGGTGGAAAAAACGATAAATGTTGAACAAATCGTAGAAAATAGAGTTTTGATGAAAATTTCAAATAAAAAACGTAAAAAGGACAGAAATGACATTCTCTTCAAAATAGCTAAAACTCAAAGGATCGCAATGAAATTTGGCATACTTGTTATTGGCCTAAAGAAGAACGCCGTGTCGATTGGCAAGCTTGCACCGACGAGAAAGCGTTTTTTAACACCATAACGCTCCCCCGTCAGTCAATGGCGGGTTAACACGCGCCCTGGATGGGGGGGGGAATCCCCCTAAGGCTTTTCGAGGATAGCGGAAATACCGCGGCGCGCAGCGCCGCCAAATTTGATATCCCTGATAAGTTTTTAATTACCCACATTTTGTTATAGTTTTAACCTCAGGTCACCTCAGGTCAGGTCACCAGGCCAGGTCACGAGACCCAAACTCTAAAAAGTTTGCGGTCGTACCACAGTCACAGTTTTTAGCCGACAGGTTTTAAACTTACAGGATTTCATAAGAGGTACCTACAATTGGTATATCTCGGATTTTTGTATATCGGTAACCTAAGGTCGGGTCAATTTGCGTGACCTCTCCATGGGGGAAATATCGGGGGATATTCAATGGGGAAAAATTAAAATGCTTCCTATTCCGAGGATACGCATGAGATATCAGTCCAATTCTTTCTGGATTATGTTATAGGCCATTCTTGATGACCCAGTTTGCATTTTTGTTCAGTGACTCCTACAGGGTCAGCCGAGGTCATCCGAGGTCACCAACACGTTTTTGTCAATAACTCTCGGCAGAATGCAGATAAAGAAGTGAAACCGGCACCAATGTGTTTTCTCGTCGATACACGAATCCCAATATGCAGCATGACCTACTTGGGTCACCACTTGACCTTGACCTGAGGTCAAATTTGTATGTTGACCTGACCTGGCCAACAAAATAATTCGAAGCGCCTTGACGAGACAAACACGATGGCTTCAAAATTATTGCCTTATCTTTATTAGGTAAAAAGATATTTGCGAAAAACTGTTTTGCCAAAAACTGCCTTTTTGACATTTGATGAGATCTGGAAGTCTGTAGCGTAAACTATTGACCTGAGCTTAATTTTGAGGACACTGAGTGCGATTTCATTTTTCAAGAGCTTTCCATTGTTTTTTTTTCTCGTTTGTTCCTAGCTCGTTTGTTCCTAGCTTATCGTTTGTTCCTAGCTCGTTTGTTCCTAGTTCCCGAGATATTTGGGGGTGTTTGAAGCGAAGTCCTAAAACTGGAAAATTTGACCTTTGATGACCTGTGGTGACCTCAATATTGACCTGAGCAACAACAACAAAACGGATTCCAGGAGAAAAAGTCACATGTGAAAAAGTCGCGTTTTCGCGAAAAAAAAGTCGCGCGAAAAAAGAAAAAGACAAAAAGTAAAATCGGCTAAAAGTCAAATGCAAAAAGTCAAAACTGCAAAAAGTCAAAAGGACAAAAGTAAAAACCGCAAAAAGTAAAATGGCAATGAGTCAAAAAGATCAGTCAAATGCAAAAAGTCAAAAAGGATAAGTCAAATGCAAAACGTAAAAAACGCAAAAAGTCAAATGCGAAATGTCAAAAACGCAAAAAGTAAAATATGCAAAAAGTTAAAAACGCAAAAAGGCATGCAAAACCCAAAAAATGCACAAAGTCAAATGCAAAAAGTCAAACACAAAAGTCGAAAAATCCGACAAGATAATGGAAAGATAACGGAATCAGAAGTTAATACATTAATCCGTTAACTTCAAAGATATTTGTACAGTGCTGAGTGCAGGCAAATACGTCGAATAAGAATCACGTTTACTATATCGGGCTGTTTATCACCAACATACTAGCAATGCAAATTTCAGGGCCACGGAGCCAGTGGATGGAACGGTACTGGGCCCGAAGTTCGGGCCCGGTGTTTAAGTGGTGTCGGGGTAAAGGCCGGCAGGCCCATCGTGTCTGATCAATATGTGTTTTTATTCAATGTGTCTGACACCGTGTTGACTGTTGACACCTGCCACGAGTGAGGATATAAATCGACACCTATGTGCAATACTGTCCCGAAGTTGTTGATTTAAGTTGAATAACTAGTACGAATCGACTCATTTAAATCATTTCAGGAGAGCCGACTCAATAGCAAACTGCCCGAATAATATCCGACTTGATTCATCTTTCGTATTTTGTACTCAACTTAAAGGGAATAATGCACCTTTAACATTAGTTTTTAACTGAGATAGCCAGATTGTCGGGAGTACTGAGAAATCTCAAAATCTGAAATGTTTCCTTCCAAAACAACCCAGTTGCTGAGTTTCAACGCAAAAACCGTTGGGTTTATTGGAAGCTATTTTAAGGGGACAAATCTCGTGACGTTTCGCATACGTCATCACTACTCCACTGTTATTTCTATCGCACTTCGTTTTCGCTATTTGAACCGACCGCCACCGAGACTTAGTATGTGTTTGGTAACAGAATTGCAAGGGAGACTCGTTCCTCGTCTGGCGTAGCCATTGGTTCAAAATCCGCTTCACGAAGCTGATTCGTCTAGATTGTGCTATCACCGCTGTTATGGTCAAAGGCAAACACGACAAATCTGAAACATCATGTGACTAGGTTTCAAGGGCGGATCCAGGGGGGGGGGGGGGGCAACGGGGCCATGCCCCCCCCAAGACTGTTCAAGGGGGGAGGGGCAAACTATGTTTTGCCCCCCCCCAGACATTGAAGTCTAATACATGTTATATTTTCGTTTTTAGAACGGTACTGGACAAATGGGATTTTTTTGTGTGGCAATTTTGGCAAAATTTGGCGGCTATTGTTATATGTTTTCCGCTATTCTCGAAAAATCGCAGGGGGTTAAAATGCCCCCACCAGGGTGAGGGGTAATTTATAAGTTTAATAATTATCACGTTTACAGGTGTCCTTATTTCATTATTTGTATCCAGCACCATTTCGGTCTTGGCAAGTCTACAATAGAACAATCGGTCCAAATCCATCCTTTTTCCTGTAGGTCCGTGCCGTCCTTCCGGTTACAACGGTGGAGGTGGAGACAGGGGCGTAGCTTCCCAGACAAGTTGGGGGGGGGGGGCTGAGCTGGGAAAAATCGCTTAAAGTACCATCAAAATCTACAAAAATACAGATTTCTCCCCGGATTTGAACCACTTTCTCGTCCAAGTTGGGGGGGGGGGCTGAAGTCCCCTCAACTGAATAGGAAACTATACCCTGGGCGGAGAGGGTGTTCAGTAAGGTGGAGAAGACTCTATCCTCTCTCCGAGCGACAATGACCGAGCTCCGGACGGAGGCGCTGATCATGCGCGAAGGCCACTGATACCTAATTCATCCGGACTTCCTAGATTATTTCAGGCTGCCTCTGCCTGGCTGGCTGCCGCAGGTAAGCAACCCTGAATGCTCGGAGAGGTTTTCTGCCATAGACTGTATGGCAGTAATATGAGAAATGCACCGTTCATCGTAGTAGGTATCGGCTACTTCGTCTGCGTGTGACGTATATATGCGCCCACCGAGATGCGCAAATGGCCTCAAGGTTCGGGAGCAGGGACATATTTTCTTCAAGAACCTGGCAACGGAAGTTGATCATCCCATCCGTATGCGATGCATAGATGGGTAACTAAAGTTTCTTGAAAATTGAAATGTGTATTTAATTTGACGCCATGATCGGGTCATCTGTATTAATTGTTTTGAATGGCGGAAATGCGACTGGTTCGATCATGTTTGACGTCCTCGTCTTTAGCTCTTTTTTTATCGGAGCTCAACAGAACAACCGAAGACATTTGTGCAGCGAAATGCGTATTTATTTTTCCGGTCGGACCCTCCCCTCGGTTTACTATCCGAGATTCGGAGCTGGAAATTCTGAAGAAAACTACCATTTATTTGATGCCCCAAGTTTTGTTTTAAATTTATATGTTAGCTTCTTTCCACTAGCATTTTTTCCTTGACCGCAAAAAAGCGATTCAAATCTAAGATACTCTTGTTTTTTTGGCAAGGGTCGTCGAACCTTGTAGCAAGAAGTAGTTGGCCCCGAAGACGAACGGATGGAGCCGTCCTTGCTCTTAACCCGCGAGTTACTGGGGTATATTTCATAACGCGACTTACTGGGGGAGGCTATTTTTTGCCCCCCCCCCTCGGATCTCCGGAACTACTGGACCGATTGTAAAAATTCAAACGGCGTTCGATAGCCCTGGGAAATTGATCGAGGGAAACATAATATTGTTGACCCCGGAGTCACCGATGACGTCACAGGTCAGGTCAAGTACAAAATGTTTGACCGTGTCAAAAGGTCTCGATGGATGGAATTGTCGCGCAAAATTGCGATATTAAACTCATAAGTAGTCGATAAATCGGTATTATTCGTGTGTCTAACACTTCTAAGTACCATTCTAAGTTGCTTATGACCTTAGGTCAGATCAAGTTCATCTGAGGTCACGAGGTCAAACTGAATAATACGGCCATTAGGCGCTGTAACACATGTTTATGTTTTTTTTCCGTCTAGAACGCGAAAAATGATCTTAGAACATTGTTTGTTCCATATAAATAGAAGTAAAAAGCAAAAAAAAAAACATTTTTATGCATAGTAATGCGGTGAGAGGTGGTCAATTTTTGTCATTTAAAGGTCATAAGTCAGTCATTTTGATAGATATTGACTTCAAATGTGCTACATATATTTACCAAACACGTCTCGATCACATATAATCCGGATTTTGGGTAATTCTGATGTTTTTGAAAATTTTGTTAACACAAAAATATTTGGATTTCTCAACAATTTGAATACAAAACTCAACAATCCGAGATCGCAGTTTGATAGCCCAGTCTATGGTCAGTAATTTGATTTAAGCCAATTGAATTTATCTTAAACATTGTACTTTTGACAGTGTTTTCCGAAAACCATTATTAAGCAACAAAAACCGAAGAACAAGACATCACTCTGACGTCATTCCCGGTTGACCTATCATAACCTCATATTTTTCCTGTGGCCAACATGAGGAGAAATTATGTGAGAGAAGGTACTGTGAGATTGGTGACGATACTGGTGTCGGTTTAAGAGTTATTGCACAATAACGGGAGGGGAAGGGGGGGAGGGGGGGAATTGCCCCCCCCCCCAGTAAGTCGCCGGTTAAGGGCAAAGCCGGCTTGATTCAGCACACATTTTTCATGTTTTTTTCCTTGCAGTCTGGAACGAAAACATAGGTACACCTTTTTCGATATCCCAAAAGGTCGAAAAGTAAAAAAATAAATAAATACAAAAATCATTAGAAATTGCGTGGTTGCAAAATAAAGTGGCCAAAATCCGGAGAGAAATGTGAAATTAGGAGTACCTAGGTAAGGTCCGCTCAAACTGGTCCCCCCCAAAAAGCCGGATGGATCTGCCCTTGCTAGGTTTTAAGTAAATAATTTGGTCAATTTTGAACCGATTTCTCTCTGAAAATTACTAGAGGATGCTTCGTGAAAAAAACGCAGTTTTTGATGGGTGGCTGGTCGTGGTACCTGCAATATATGTATTAAATTTGTACAATGTTTGTTTTTGGTTGGCGGTGCCTAGTCGCTTTGTTAGAAATATTATTGGCCAGAACTTTGTCAATTTTTCTCTAATTTCCAATTGAAAATTACCAAAAGATGCTTCGTGAAAAGATGCATTTTTATGGGTGGCTAGTCGCGGTACCTGCAATATATCGATTTAATTTTGACAATGTTTGACCAAAGAGGGCCCATTTTTATAAAAGACCCAGTTTTATAATTTCAAAAGCATGCATTATGCCGTGCATTATACATAAGCAGGGGGGGCGCCACCGGGGGGGGGGGGGGGGGGGAGGGGGCAGCTGTTCCACCCTGGCGTCAACCAGGGGGCAAACGTATCTTTTTGCCCCTCCCCAGAATTTCACGGATTTCACTTCCAAAAATTTGCCCCCTGCTACAACTGGCCAAAAGAACAGAAATTATGTGGCCTTGGTCAAATTTCCTGCATGACGAAAGCCTGCATAATGCCACTGTAGGCCCCCGGTATTAGACAGGAGGTCCCCAGTACTAGATAGGAGGCCCCGTCCCCGGTACTAGACATGAGGTCCCCGGTACTAGATAGGAAGCCCCGTCCGCGGTACCAGAAATGAGGTCCCCGGTACTAGATAGGATGCCCCCGATGCTAGACAGGAGGCCCCGGTACTAGACAGGAGGCCCCCGTACTAGACAGGAGGCCCCCGATAAGTTCCTCATCTTCCCAGGGTACTCCATAATAAGACGTGACAGAAGTAGAACAAGTCATGGTGCAGCCTGCAGAGGAGGCGGAGTATGCATCCTGTATCGAGATTCAATAGCCGTTGAAAAGATCTCTGTTAAATCTGTTGACTCTAACATCGAGTGCCTGTGGGTTCAGGTGGTAAGCTGCCGACCAATAATTATCGGTGTAGTTTATCGACCCCCCAGCGCCGCTGTCTCGCCATCACTTACTGACATAAGTCATCAAATAACGCAGGTGCTCGCCAAAAACAAGCCCATATTCCTTCTAGGAGACACCAATTTTGACCTTCTTGACATCAGCAAGTCGGGAGTGAAAGCTTACAGTCAGATGCTTCAAGACTACAACCTGACTCAAATGATACAGTCACCGACACACCCCGGCACGCAACCGTCATTATTAGATCACTTAATCACAAACACTCCCAGCTTGACTTTCGACATCGAGGTGGTAGCATGCAATATAAGCGATCATGATATGATAACAGTGCAAGTAAAACGTGCAAGAGTGCGTAGACGGCCTACTGAAATCACTGTTAGATCAACCAGGGATTTATGTCCAGATGCACTCAGGCTCGACATGCTCCTGGATGATTGGACGCCTATCTATGAATCCACTGACTCACAGGAGAAACTCGCCAGGTTTTTAGAGGTGTGGGACAGAAACATCGACAAGCACATGCCACTAAAACGCATCCGTGTTCGGCACCCACCCTGCCCGTGGCTATCCAAAAATGAAGACCTGAGATCGAAAATGAAAGAACGTGATTGCGCAAGGAAGGTCAAAGACAAGCACCCGAATGCAGAGACGTGTACACGGTACAGGCAGTGTAGAAATGCTGTAAAACGAGCACAGTACATCGCATGCTCTACATACTTCAAAAAGAACTTCACAAACAGCCGACAAACTACCTGGCCCAACATCAAGCGATTCTTCATGGCCGGCAAGAAGCCCAAGAACGACGGAGCGGAGCCGCCTGGAGGGCCTAGCAAGTGGGTCGACAAGCTGAACAACCACTTCGCTTCGGTTGGTCCCACCGTAGCCAAATCTCTGTCAGCGGCCGCGTCTAATGGTGAGCGGCTGGGTCCGCACCCACCCCGAGTGTGTGCCAATGCGTTCCGAGTGACCCCTGCGACACTACCCGAGTTGTCAATGGCACTAAAAAGAATGGGTACGTCTCGCGCGTGTGGCACTGACGGTGTCACAATTCAGATGATACGAATGACGTTTCCTGTGATCGGACCACACTTGTTGAACGTGCTAAACTGCTCACTGGTAACTGGTCAGGTCCCCAAAATGTGGAAAATTGCTATTATACAGCCTGTCTTTAAGTCAGGAGACCGCACAGACCCCAGTAACTATAGACCAATATCGATTGTGTCAGTCATAGGGAAGCTCTGTGAACGGATCGTGTGTACTCAGTTAGACCAATTTCTGCAATCTAACTACATACTGTACTCGAAACAGTATGGCTTTCGTCAAAACCACTCAACTGAGCTTGCCATGTTGGATGCTGTCACGGGCATAACAAACCAGATTGATGCAGGACGGGTAGCCACACTGGTGACTGCCGACACGTCCAAAGCGTTTGATAGCGTACGCCATGATATGCTGCTGGATAAGCTCGGTTGGTATGGCGTAGACAGACATTGGTTTGAGGATTGGTTGTCGCATCGTTGTCAGTCTGTTCGTGGTGGTTCGTCGAACCTCGTGCCAGTTACTCACGGTGTCGTTCAGGGTTCGGTGCTTGGACCGGTTCTTTTCCTAATTTTCACCAATGATTTCGCCTCACATATTTCAGACAGTAAGGTCATTATGTATGCAGATGATACACAGTTCATCGACTCAGACGAACCAAGCAACTTAGATTTGCTTAAAATCAGAATTGAACGCACCTTAGCTACCGCTTTGACCTGGTTTACTCAAAATGGTCTGAAAATCAACCCATCAAAGACTGAATTTATAGTGTTTAAAACAAGACGTAGGATAATCAGCGAAATAAGCATCCGTTTTGGTGACCATACCCTTGTAGCTACTTCTAAAGCTAAAGTGCTAGGAGTCGTGCTTGATCCCGCCCTTACCTGGGAACACCACATATCATTGACCGTTCAGCGCTGCTATCAGGTGCTCGTAGGCATGTGCAGATTACGAAATCGGCTACCGCGTG
>JAXIVJ010017368.1:22500-26355 GCA_036785665.1 Chirona hameri
GGGCGCCAACCTCTGACGTCACGCGCAAATTCCAATCAGCTGTTGTACGGTTAAACTATTTATCGGATTGAGCGCGTCGCCGCAGTAGAGCTGCAAATTTAGTGGACACCCAGGCCACCGAGTGGCGGTATTTAACGACCTGAGTACTATTGTTGATTATAATAGCTAAAGAAGCATTATTCAAGCTATGTTGTTAAATAAATTTATTTGGCTTGTGCTAGCATTTCTTTCTGTGAAAAGAAAAGTCAACAAGTGCAAATAACTTCTTACCAAAATAAATACTATTTATTATATAGTATTTATTTATCTCATGAGTCATGTCATACTCATGAGTCATGTTATACTCATGAGTCATGTCATACTCATGAGTCATGTCATACTCATGAGTCATGCTCATGAGTATGCACGCACGGATTATATGAAACCGTCCTTGCTTTCGAGTCTGTAGTCTCTATTCATATTTAGTCCCTTTTACCTTTTACGAAATTATTTTGATACTTTCGTTGCAATAAATATCAAAGCAGGAGTGGAATGTCCAGCCAATGTACCTACAATTTTGTTTAAGTTTGACATCTGAATGGGCCCGTATTACTGCGACGAAAGTCCTATTCCACCCGCAGTCTCCGAACAGTCTTCATAATTAGATTACACCTTATGCAATATTCTCATTTCTCTCCAAGCACATACTTTAGTTGGCCTTCGCTGATGCAACCAGTTAGCGTGTCCCTTCCCGGTTAAACAGGTCCTGTTTTTCCTGCAGAAGTTTCTACCGTCTGGGAATGGTGCAAAGAATCCAGATAATTTCGCCGTTGCCGTATATTTCCATCATGCGTCGGCGAGAGGTCATCGACATCATATTTTGTTTTGCCAGAGATACGCACGCCAGTAAAGAAAAGGGACAATAAATAATCAGCATAGGAAGTAGGAACATAATCAGAACATACCATCTTATACTGGCATATGCTAACAGTAACACGCCTACTACATATCACGCATTTACATGCCGCATCATCGCCTATTTCAACTGTCACCTATTTAACTTGCCACCTATCCTAATAATCACTTCTATCCTAATAAAACATACGCATATGCGCATACCCACACAAATGACGCAAACGAATATCAACCAAACGAAACGAAACGAATGACCGATATCGGTGATAAGTCGCCGATATTCAGACGTTGGAACCGTGAGTGACAAATACATCAGCAGCTTTTACGAAGCATAAATACACGTGGAAACATCGAGTCGATTGCTACATAATAAAGGCACATGATGCGTACCAACACAAATACAAGCTCAAACATCTCGTCTCTAGCAATGCGCTCACGACAAGTAAAATTCAAGTTTGATAAATCACCGGATATGTCAATCTTTTTCAGACAGCATACCTCACTACTATCTGCAGCACGCAATCTATTATTGCGCAAAGACAAACTACATGTCGCATACTACGCTTTGGAGTTTTTGGGCACCTCAACTGCTCGGGTTATTGGCGATAGACTGTGTGTCTTGTGGACGACACAATGCTAGTGGCGGTGGCTGCCAGGGCCATCATCACGCTGTTGCTCCGCATGTGCTGCACCGGGCCGCCGCCGCCGCGGCTTGGTGACGGCCGGACACCGATGGCGGAACGCGCAATCCCATAAGCACGGTACCAGCATTGGGGCCAGCTTGCGGTGGCGCGCGCTCGCGCGGCTCTGGCCGCCGCACGGTGGACCATCTTGGTATTATCTTGTATCTTGGCATTGGCTTGGTGAGCCTCTTGAGCAGATGGTCGGTCTTGGCATCGGGCTGCTTATTGAACACAACGGCCAGCGTCTTGGCAGCGCGCACCGCCTTCAGCGGGTGCCGCTTCTTCAGCGCCAGCTTGGCGAGCATCACGGTGACGATGTCTTGCTGCGGCACAGCCACGCTGGGCCGGGCGGCGGCCAGCAGCGCCGTCAGCTGCGTGTGCTGCCACGGCGCCGCGTGGGAGAGCGGTACGCAGTGCCAACGTTCAGCCAGCGTGCTCAGCACGTGATCGCCGTCTCCGTTAAGAAAGAAGACGTCCACTCCACGATGTCAGTCACCGGGGCTAGCACGCGCTCGGTGGCGGTGGCCTCCTCGCGGCTGACGCGCACCTGCCGCACCAGTGGCAGGGCGGTGCGCGCCGCCTCCAGCCCGGTCACGCCGGCCGCCACCGCCGCCAGCTGCCGCTCAGCCTAGTTCTCCGGCGACACCGCACCTCTGTTGAGCTGGGTCAGCAGCGGCTGCACCAGAGCCGTCACCACGGCATTGGTGTGCTGGTCGGTGGCGGCCCCGATACAGGTGAGCGCCGCCGCCTGGACCGCGGCGTCCTCAATCGTGTCCAGACCGGCCAGGTGCTCCGCCAGTGGTCCGCCTCCGCCTCGCCCACCAGCCAGGGGCAGGAGCTGAGCACGGAGAGCGCGGCCGTTTGCAGAGGCCGGTCTCCGCCGGCCACCTCGGCCAGCAGCACGGCAGCCAGCCGCGGCCGCAGCGGCTCCACAGCCGGCGACTCGTCCGCGCCGCCGTCCGCAGCAGCCGGTCAAGCGCGCTCAGCGTCTCCAGCCGCTCGGCGGCCGAGTCTCCGCGCCGGCCTCCAGCTGGCCAAGTAGGGCCGGCACCGCCTCACCCAGCACCAGCTCCCGGCCGCCGGCGCAGAGCAACACCAGCAGCGGCGCCGCGCCGGCCATCAGTCGGTCGCCGCCTCGCTGCGCCGCGTGGTGCAGACACTCGGCCAGCAGGGGGCGCGTCCACTGATCGGCCTGCGCCGGCACAGCCGCCACCAGCTGTAGCGCGCGCGGCTGCACCTCCGGCTGTCGCGCCGCCAGACACTCCCGGGCCAGCGCCAGCCGCAGCGGCGCCAGGTGCGGCGCCAGTGTAGACGCCGCAGCAACGTTGCAGCAGCGCCAGCGCGTCCTGCTTGGCCTGCGTCAGGTCCGAGTTCAGCTTCTCCAGCGCCAGCGGCAGGCAGAACTCTGCGAACTGTCCGGTGCCGGCCAGGCAGTCGTGCAGCGCGTCGGCCAGCATCTGTCGCGTCACGCCGTGCGAGCTGTCCGGCGGCGGCGTGAAGTTCACCCGGAAGTAGCAGGCCAGCAGCTCGAATAGGTCCTCGGCCAGCGAACGAACATGTCCTCGGCAGGGTGGCGAGGCAGTTTGGCAGGTGGGTGCCTCACACTGCTGACCGGGCATACATGCGCATGCGCTTGGCGTTGCGCTCATTCACCCGGCACTCCGTCAGGCTGCCTTGCAGCCACTTCAGGCGGATGTGCGTCCGTGTGACGGTGTACTTTCGCACCACCCGAGGGTCGATGCGGGAGTACTCGAACGCCTCCACCTGCTCTAGCCACTGCAGTGACGGCACAGCCAGGCCTCCTCTGCTCAGCCGCTCGATCCACCCAGAGCTCTTGGACTAGCTTGGCCGGGAGCACACTGGCCGGACACAGTGCCAAGGCTGCTGTCCACGGAGCGACACTTGTACGCCAGGAAGCCAGCAACGTACGCCAGAGCTTCCCGGCCGAACTCCAGACTGGCCGCCACGGGGTGACCAGATGGCGGTCCTTGGTGGGTCTGCGCATCTTGCAGGAGCTGGCTGGACTGCAAGTCGTCGTCCGGATCATCCGTAACCGCCCCTTCGTCCCTGAGGCCCTTCAGGACGCTGGCGCTCAGGTACACAGGATTCTTCTCCTCCATGGCGATAGAGGCGCCGGAGGCCGATGGCTGGCTTCTTGAGCCGGCTGCCACTGCCGGTGACGCGCCCATCAGCAGCAGCCGGATGCGCGTCTTCACCTCCACCGGCGTCGGGTCTGTGTTGGTCTCGGACATGCACCAGATCTGCGAAAACAATGCAT
>JAXIVJ010017369.1:5000-22500 GCA_036785665.1 Chirona hameri
GTGTGTGTGTGTGTGTGTGTGTGTGTGTGTGTGTGTTGTGTGTGTGTGTGTGTGTGTGTGTGTGTGTGTGTGTGTGTGTGTGTGTGTGTGTGTGTGTGTGTGTGTGTGTGTGGGTGTGTGTGTGTGTGTGTGTGTGTGTGTGTGTGGGTGGTGGGTGGGTGGGTGGGTGTGTGTGTGTGTGTGTTGTGGTGTGTGTGTGTGTGTGTGTGTGTGTGTGTGTGGGCGTGGGCGTGGGCGTGGGCGTGGGCGTGGGCGTGGGCGTGGGCGTGGCGTGGGCGTGGCGTGGGCGTGGGCGTGGGCGTGGCGTGGCGTGGGCGTGGGCGTGGGCGTGGGCGTGGGCGTGGCGTGGGCGTGGGCGTGGGCGTGGGCGTGGGCGTGGGCGTGGGCGTGGCGTGGGCGTGGGCGTGGGCGTGGGCGTGGGCGTGGGCGTGGGTGGCGTGGGCGTGGGCGTGGGCGTGGGCGTGGGCGTGGGCGTGGGCGTGGGCGTGGGCGTGGGCGTGGGCGTGGGCGTGGGCGTGGGCGTGGGCGTGGCGTGGGCGTGGGCGTGGGCGTGGGCGTGGGCGTGGGCGTGGGCGTGGGCGTGGCGTGGGCGTGGGCGTGGGCGTGGGCGTGGGCGTGGGCGTGGGCGTGGGCGTGGGCGTGGCGTGGGCGTGGGCGTGGGCGTGGGCGTGGGCGTGGGCGTGGGCGTGGGCGTGGGCGTGGGCGTGGGCGTGGGCGTGGGCGTGGGCAGTGGGCGTGGGCGTGCGTGGGCGTGGGCGTGGGCGTGGGCGTGGGCGTGGGCGTGGGCGTGGGCGTGGGCGTGGCGTGGGCGTGGGCGTGGCGTGGCGTGGGCGTGGGCGTGGGCGTGGGCGTGGGCGTGGGCGTGGGCGTGGGCGTGGGCGTGGCGTGGGCGTGGGGCGGGGCGTGGGCGTGGGCGTGGGCGTGGGCGTGGCGTGGGCGTGGGGCGTGGGCGTGGGCGTGGGCGTGGGCGTGGGCGTGGCGTGGGCGTGGGCGTGGGCGTGGGCGTGGGCGTGGGCGTGGGCGTGGGCGTGGGCGTGGGCGTGGGCGTGGGCGTGGGCGTGGGCGTGCGTGGGCGTGGGCGTGGGCGTGGGCGTGGGCGTGGGCGTGGGCGTGGGCGTGGGCGTGGGCGTGGGCGTGGGCGTGGGCGTGGGCGTGGGCGTGGGCGTGGGCGTGGGCGTGGGCGTGGCGTGGGCGTGGGCGTGGGCGTGGGCGTGGGCGTGGGCGTGGGCGTGGGCGTGGGCGTGGGCGTGGGCGTGGGCGTGGGCGTGGGGCGTGGGCGTGGGCGTGGGCGTGGGCGTGGGCGTGGGCGTGGGCGTGGGCGTGGGCGTGGGCGTGGGCGTGGGCGTGGGCGTGGGCGTGGGCGTGGGCGTGGGCGTGGGCGTGGGCGTGGGCGTGGGCGTGGGCGTGGCGTGGGCGTGGCGTGGGCGTGGGCGTGGGCGTGGGCGTGGGCGTGGCGTGGGCGTGGCGTGGCGTGGGCGTGGGCGTGGGCGTGGGCGTGGGCGTGGGCGTGGGCGTGGGCGTGGGCGTGGGCGTGGCGTGGGCGTGGGCGTGGGCGTGGGCGTGGGCGTGGGCGTGGGCGTGGCGTGGGCGTGGGCGTGGCGTGGGCGTGGGCGTGGGCGTGGGCGTGGGCGTGGGCGTGGGCGTGGGCGTGGGCGTGGGCGTGGGCGTGGGCGTGGGCGTGGCGTGGGCGTGGGCGTGGGCGTGGGCGTGGGCGTGGCGTGGGCGTGGGCGTGGGCGTGGGCGTGGGCGTGGGCGTGGGCGTGGGCGTGGGCGTGGGCGTGGCGTGGGCGTGGGCGTGGGCGTGGGGCGTGGGCGTGGGCGTGGGCGTGGGCGTGGGCGTGGGCGTGGGCGTGGGGCGTGGGCGTGGGCGTGGGCGTGGGCGTGGGCGTGGGCGTGGGCGTGGGCGTGGCGTGGGCGTGGCGTGGGGCGTGGGCGTGGGCGTGGGCGTGGGCGTGGGCGTGGGCGTGGGCGTGGGCGTGGGCGTGGGCGTGGGCGTGGCGTGGGCGTGGGCGTGGCGTGGGCGTGGGCGTGGGCGTGGGCGTGGGCGTGGGCGTGGCGTGGGCGTGGGCGTGGGCGTGGCGTGGCGTGGGGCGTGGGCGTGGGCGTGGGCGTGGGCGTGGGCGTGGGCGTGGGCGTGGGCGTGGGCGTGGGCGTGGGCGTGGGCGTGGGCGTGGGCGTGGCGTGGGCGTGGGCGTGGGCGTGGGCGTGGGCGTGGGCGTGGGCGTGGGCGTGGGCGTGGGCGTGGGCGTGGGCGTGGGCGTGGGCGTGGGCGTGGGCGTGGGCGTGGGGCGTGGCGTGGGCGTGGGCGTGGGCGTGGGCGTGGGCGTGGGCGTGGGCGTGGGCGTGGGCGTGGCGTGGGCGTGGGCGTGGGCGTGGCGGGGCGTGGGCGTGGGCGTGGGCGTGGGCGTGGCGTGCGCGTGCGCGTGCGCGTGCGCGTGCGCGTGCGCGTGCGCGGCGCGTGCGCGTGCGCGTGCGCGTGCGCGTGCGCGTGCGCGTGTGCGTGTGTGTGTGTGATTTATTTTGAATTAAGATCATGAATTTTGATTGCATCAAACGGATCTGGACCTGTTCACCTAATTGGCCAGTGCTGTAGTATTGACGAGTAACTAGTAACTGTGCCACCAGCTTTGATGCCATCTCACCTGTCCAGAGCGAACGCATAGGCGCTGTAGTGCATGATGGAGCGGAGGTCGTATGGCACACTGGCCTCGCCCTTGGGTTTAATGTGGAAGTTGGTTGAGAGGTCTGCTTGATGTTGTCCCACATCACCTCCACGTGCTGGTCGCGGTCTTTGCGGACTGCTCGTGGAAGAAGCCGAGCGAGTGTCCGATCTCGTGGGCAGTGGTGGCGAGGCCGCCGCAGCCGGGGCCTATGGAGACCACCTGGCCCTTCGCGCGATTCTGTCGGCCCAGGAACGAGTAGCAGCCGGAGCCACTGATGAAGCGCAGGTGCGGCGCGCCACTGAAGTCGGCCGCCTGCTCCGTGAACTTGATACACGTGGTGCTCTTCCAGTGATCGAGGGCGGCCTCGATCTGCGGCCGACGCACCTCCACCTCGGCGGTGATGACGTACGGCACCGGCTCCTCGTCCACCGGCCACAGCTTCTCCGTCAGCACGTCGGTCCGGTCGGCGGCCGGCTCCAGCAGGATGTCCAACTCGAACAGCGGCAGGCCGTCGGCGGTGGTGGCCGCGTTCCGCTCCTCCGGGTACAGAGGCTCCCCCGGGAGGCTGACTGGCACAGGACGGCTGAGTTGCCGGCCGGCTGCAGCCGACAGCAGCACACCCAGCAGGGCCAGGCTACTCGGACGACACATTGTGGCAGGTCGCTCTCAGCAGGCGGGATGGGGAGGAGGTATATAGCCGCGTCTGTTGTATAGCTCGCCGCGCCGGGACATATATACATAGTATACGCCGGCCACGCCAATTACTCAGGTGTCCGAACCCGAAACATGTGGTGCACAGCCCCGGGACATAGTATACGCCGACCACGACAATTACTCAGGTGTCCGAACTTGAAGCATGTGGTGCACAGCGCTGAGAGGTGAGATCTGTGAGAGACTTGATGGTAGCACACAAGTGCATTACAAATTAGAGTTCAGAGGAATGTAACATACATACCAATGATACACGAAACGTTTTATGGGCACCAGTAGTGCCTTCCTATTTCATAATTATGCTACCGAAGCACTGTGGTGGTAGATAATTATCAGCAAGTGTTCCTAATGGTCGCCAAGCTAGTTGGAACTTGTTATAGCTGACAGACACATGCTCAGTAAAAAATAATTGTTCTCGGCCGGTTGCGTGCGGAGCAGACGATGAGTAGCCAAGCCACTGTCGAAACCACTGTTCGTCTTTCGGAAAATACAACATAACATCTGTATTTTGGCCGTGTGCGGAACAGCAAGTGTATATGCTTTTCCGCATTACACATCTCTCCAGAAACGGCTTACTCCACAAGGTACAGTTGCATATGTGTATATTTATATACTTTTGAGGTCGCCCTCGCCCCCCACAATGTTGAGTTTGGTCCCCCACATTGTGGCGGGACAAGGTGCTCCCCCCCCAATAAAAAACAGTGCTCTCCCCCCCCCCAAAAAAAAAAACATATTTGCTGGCAATTGGCGTATCCAAGGGGGCCGGAAGTGCCAGCCCCCCAGAACGCCTGAAGTCGACCCAAAAGTGACGCATTTCCTAATTTAAGCGAAAATTTACGCAACTTTTACTCAGGGAGTTTTGTTTGACACGCGCACTGGAGGGGGAGGTGAAATCCGCTCACCCCTCCTGTTTTTGTGTGTGAATATATCCTGATTTTACCGCTCGATATGCATTGTTTGATGTGACTGCTAAAAAATGAACGGCGCGTCGTCTTAAAACAAATAGTTCACCTTCAACATTAGTTTTAAACTGAGATAGCAGTTTTGTAGCCCGTGTTGGGAAACCCCTATCTGCAAGTTTTCTTGACTGAAAAGACTCTCCAGCCGAATATATTTGAGTTTTTGGCGAAGGAATGCGGTGCTAGCGAAAGAATGTTGTACTGGTTCTAGACCGGGCAGAGGCTATACCATCAGCCAATCAGATTGCAGCTGGTGCTAGCAAGCGATCGCCGGCCGCCGGTTGGCACATCTCCAATGCGAGTCTATCTTTACGCGACTACTTTCGAATCTGATTGGCTGAACCATTGTTTACATTCGCGTGACGTCAGGACTCTGACTCAGAGAGTATGCATATAGTTTTGATAAACAATAAAAATGCACGGCCTTCTGTCCTGAATCGGCGCGATATAAGGCCATTTTTGACAATATAAAAATAAATTGTATTACAAAATATAATCAAATCGTGTTGGGTAAAATTTTCCAAGGTGAACTATTTCCTTTAAAGTTCACCTCGGAATTTTTTACCAAACACGATTTGATTATATTTGTTAATACAATTTCTTTTTATATTGTCAAAAATTGCCTTATCTCGCGCCGATTCAGGACAGAAGGCCGTAAATTTGTATTGTTTATCAAAACTATATGCATACTCTCTGAGTCAGAGTCCTGACGTCACGCGAATGTAAAAAATGGTTCAGCCAATCAGATTCGAAAGTAGTCGCGTAAGAATAGACTCGCATTGGAGATGTGCCAACCGGCGGCCGGCGGTTCGCTTGCTAGCACTAGCTGCAAGCAGATTGGCTGATGGCATAGCCTCTGCCCGGGCTAGAACCAGTACAACATTCTTTCGCCAGCACCGCATTCCTTCGCCAAAAAAATATATATATTCGGCTGGAGTCTTTCAGTCAAGAAAACTTGCAGATAGGGGTTTCCCAACACGGCCTACAAAACTGCTATCTCAGTTTAAAACTAATGTTGAAGGTGAACTATTTCCTTTAACCCTACTGTCGGGCTAAAAACAATACGAATCTATCGGGGGGGGGGGGGCGGGCTATTCGCCCCCTTGTATCTTGGAAACCGCTGGACCGATTCTCTCCGGGAAAGCGGCATTCGATACCTTGGAGCATGAACTACATTTCTATATTCATAAATATGAAAATTTTGTCATGGGCGAATACAGGTAGCAAACCAATGTGGGAAAACATGCATTTGTAGATTACTGCCCTGGGACGTTGTTTGAACGCAATGTTTTCATGTTGTTGGATTTCGCCACCTAATTGTATGCTCTAACGGATAATCCTTTTTCAAGTTTGGGGAAATTGACCCAATGGCGTCCGCAGGCAATTCCAAAGGGGGGGGGGGGGGGGGTATCTAAAGATGTCACTATAATATTTGTTGCCGCTTTGATTTATGTCTTAGATGCTTACAATTGTATGTGTATGCATAATAAAGTAAATTATGACAGTTTTATATTTGCGCAGTGGCGTTCTCAGGAGTGGAAGGGGAGGATAATTGAGCCTTGTCTTTTGTTATTTTTATATTTGCTTATTTATATATTTTGCTATGTACGTGTCGTGGGTCCACAATTTCCCCTAATTACATCTCTGGGACCGCGTATTCCCCAAAATACAATTGTGATCCATGGATTTTTGTGTTTGTATATTATTAAGCAGATCACCAACAGGGTCGCCCCCACTGACAGGTGAAGTCACATAGTAAAACCGATAACACGATCACTCTGTACATCGAAACATTAGTAATATATAAATGGTGTAAACAATACAAAGTGAATTGATAAAGGATGCAAGATAACGGCGACCGTAAAAGACAAGTTACAGAGATGCTATATAAGTGATGACATGTTTTCTAAAAGTGTTCAAATGATCTACAAGAAAATCCACCTCTGGGACGCTGTTTAAAAAAGCGTTCACTTGACTAGGTACCCTGCAGAGTAGACTGCCCAGGGGCGGAACTTTTCGTTTTTGGTTGGGGATGCAGTAGCAGGTAAACACCCCCTTCCATTTTTTTTCTTACATATATAAACAAAAATGAAACATCATGCTGCTATGTGCTCTGAGAGGCATTTGTTTGCTTTGTTCCCAGCTTCGGTAAATTTGCAGTTGAAGTAGACTCCATTAAAAACAAAGCAAAACAAATACATTTTTTTGGGGTGCTGATTCTAAATATGTCCACTATTTGTGTCATTATTTGTTTCTTCGTTTGGATTAATTTATAGGTATATTGTTTTTTTGTTTTTTGTTTTAACATTTTTTTTGGGTGGGGTGGAGGGGGGCATTGGGTAAAACCATATATTTCCCCAAAACTTCTTGAGTGGGGGCAGCTGCTCCCCCTGCCCCCTCTTCCACCGCCCCTCCCCCTGCCCCTCCCTCCGTTCATATGCCTATGGTTTGCACATCTGCAAGGTTTTTCAGCGATGACAAAAAATAAAAACGGTGGGACGAAGCGTATCCGTTTTCTTTGCCCACCTTATACCTCATCTTGTGCCAAACTTTTTTATCTTTGAGATAACCACTCTTATGTAATATTTGTTTGCGGATTTGAGATTTTCTCGTCTTTGGGTACCTTTTACTCCATCACATTGCCCTTGCTTAAAGGAAATAGTTCACCTTCGGATTTTTTTTCAGAACACGATTTTATTATATTTTTAATACAGTTCCTTTTTTTCTGTTTAAAAATGGTTCTACATCGCGCCAATTCAGGACAGAAGGTTATACATTATTGATTTTATGGTGTGCGTTATTGGTCTGCGCATGCTCCATGGCAGTGCTGGCACTTTCAGACGGTACGGTACATCATATATGCGCCGTATTCCTTCGCCAAAAAGTCAAATATCTTCGGCTGGAGAGTCTTTTCAGCCAAGAAAAGTTCCAGATAAGGATTTCTCAACACGGGCTACAAAACTGCTATTTCAGTTCAAAACCCATGTTGAAGGTGAACTATTTCCTTTAAAGGAAATAGTTCACCTTCAACATGGGTTTTGAACTGAAATAGCAGTTTTGTAGCCCGTGTTGAGAAATCCTTATCTGGAACTTTTCTTGGCTGAAAAGACTCTCCAGCCGAAGATATTTGACTTTTTGGCGAAGGAATACGGCGCATATATGATGTACCGTACCGTCTGAAAGTGCCAGCACTGCCATGGAGCATGCGCAGACCAATAACGCACACCATCAAATCAATAATTTACAACCTTCTGTCCTGAATTGGCGCGATGTAGGACCATTTTCAAAAGAAAAAAAGAAACTATTAAAAAATATATAATTTAATCGTGTTCTGAAAAATTTCCGAAGGTGAACTATTTCGGTTGAACGGTTTCAACAACAAATAACTGACCTCAAAGGGGGTTTTAGCCCCTTGTCCCTGTAAGAGGCGTCTTTAAAACAACAGAACAATCTGATTATGCCGACTTGTTATGCGTTACATTTTACAGTGGCGCATAGGTATCGCCAAGGAGGGGGGGGGGGGGCAAACGGGGACAACGTGCTCCCGGAACTTGGGACTGAATACCTCTTGACATTGATACATATGAATATTTCAGGTTCGGAAAAATGGGGCAGGTAGATGAAATCGGAGGCTCGCCTCGACACCAAACCTGCATTTTTTTGGGTGCAAAATATGATTGATTTTTTTCCTAGTAAAAGTCGTTTCTTAGGACGCGAACGTCTGCCACAAATACCTCTTCTCGAACTTTAAATATCTGGTGATGCCAATAGTCCAGGGCCGGTCCTTCTACATATTACAGCTGAGATGTAAAAATATAAAAAAATACATGCACCATATTTCCCACAAGGTCAACAAACTAGGCAGTAGGCAGTAACGGCATTTTAGTATGCTTTCATCTTTGTTAATAAAAAAAACTAAACAGTACTTTAGTAATAATAAAAGAAACAAATACGGCGCAGTCATGACAAAATATGGCGCATTTATCTTGTATTGCTTTCAATATTGGTGCTGTTTTCGTATAACTTGGTTTGATTGGTGTTGAATAAGCCTATTTTATTTAAAGGGAAATAATGACCTTTTTCCATAAAAATGGAGTTAGCACTTGAAATCACCAGACGAGACCAAAATATATTGTAAATTCATCACATTTTGCATGAAAACTTCCCTACCGAAAGATATTTCAAGTTAAAGTTGATAAGCGTTCCACACTTTTAACGACCGGTACTTGCAAGTACTTTTGGTCCTCATCAAACTGCGGGCTTTTCCCCTATTGCTTTTTTACGCAATGGAGTGGAAAATATATTGTGCGTTCTGCTTGTTGTGATTATATGCCGGGCGATCTTCTAAAACTAACAGCGATTGGAAAAAGTGGCAATAAAATCGGAAGCTCATCGATGCACATCAACGGCGGCATAGTTAGTGGTTGCGACCCTCAATTTTTGGAAATAAATTCATTTGTTTTCAACATTAGGAGTATTGTATAATTTGTCTGTGGCTGTATATAACACTATGCTTTATATTATCATGAAAAATAATAATTTTTCCCCAAAAAACTAACAAACAATAACACAAAACTGGCAATTAAATCGGAAGCTCATCGATGCACATCGACGGCGACCTATTTAGCGTCGGCGATTTGGTTACAAAGCATTGTCATGCTTCTCGGCGCACTTAACCATTGTGGCGAGTTGTTGCTAGTAGCGCTTTCGTTCTCCATGGCAACTAGGCGTGAGCCAATGAAAAGCCAGAACTTTCCCTTTCTGGCTTTTGATTGGCTGACGCCTGGTTGCCATGGATAACGAAAGCGCTACTAGCGTGTGTCCGAGCAGCGCTCAGTTTGATCGGAAATGTCACAGAGCCTCCAAAAATGCCGCAATCGATGTAAACAATGGTAGGGAAGGGCGAATTTGTCAATGACCTTCATGAAGTACACAAGGTACTTGTTTTGTATTTTTCCCAAACTTACAACTTCGAATTTGGGAATAATTTTATTTAATTCTTAAATTTAAATAAAATAATTTTAAAACCATAGCGGTAGCCTAAAAAATTGTTGCTAACAAAATAAAAAGGTCATTATTTCCCTTTAAAAATGACCTTTACTGATGTGGCCCTCCACTTTTCAACACCATGACCAGGTATATCTTGTGCAAATAATGTTAGTCAGGCTCAAAAATGATAATCCTGACTTGTAGCCCATTTTGTTTAGGTCTATGATAATGTCTGCTCTTTTTCCAGCTCAGGATGATTGGTATGCTTTCAGACACAAAACATTTATATTATTGGTCAAATTATTCATTAAGTGTCAATTTCACCAACATATTTATACTCAAATTTTAACACATTTGGCCAATTTAAGAGTGTATTGTAATATGTGACCTGTCCATTATCCAGAACTACGCACAATGTGAAAACTGAAATATGCTACACTTATTCTTGCTTTGCTCATGTTTTTTCATGTAAGCACCTAGATTGACATTTTGTGTGTCTGAAATTGAAAAAAAGATACCTGTTCTTTAGTGTGTATGACCATTAACCTATATGTATGACCATTGTGTATGACCATTGACCCGACAGTTGTGTTGGTACTGTGCCCTTTTCCTTTAATATTGTTGTTGGATCTATAACATTGACTTCTTTTTTTAAAGTTGGGGGGGGGGGGCTGAATGACAAGTTGGGGGCTGAGCCACAAGTTGAGGGGGCTGAAGCCCCCTCAACTGAATATGATCCTACACCCCTGTATATTTGTACAGTGTCTCATTCTTCCCCCAGCCAAAATGACCAAAACACTTAACCCTATCTGACAAACAGTAAGTCATATTATTGGGGATGCAGATGAAAGACTGGGGATCAGAATCAGAACATTGGGGATGCACCTGCATCCCCCTAAGTATATAAAGTTCTGCATGTGAGACTGCCCTTCACGGCGTTAACGCGGGGGCAGATCTCGTGTAACAGCTTGTGAGTGCGGGTCGATCGAGCTGGTACATGAAGTGAAAAGCTTGTTAGCAAAGTTTGAGAATCTAATTTCGGGTGGAAAATGTTCCTGATGAACAATAAGTTATGCTGAGTCCTACGAGCCGATAAAGAAGGTATCCGGAAGTGTTGTAACAAGTCTGAGTATGCTAAAGAAGTGGTATGACCAGAGAAAGTACTATTTAGAAGCCAAATTAGAAATTTGTGTTGAACTCGATCGACCCGCACTGTGTGGGAATCAGCCGCGCCCGCCCAGATCACGCTACTATTCTAAAATTGACCGTACGTTGGAGAAGTAAGCCCACAGTAGAGCGTTCATGTTAAACTTTGAACCATGATGAGAACCGGTTTGAAAAGAGCGAATTAGTAGTGCGAGCGATCTATTGGCCCTTTTGTATTTGTAACCTGGGGCAAGGGCGGATTCAGGATATTTTAGGAGGGGTGGCCGCAGGCGAATTTAGGGGCGCCTTCCAAAAATATAGGGGCGCCTTCCAAAGAAAGGGCGCCGTCACTGGCCGGAAGGGCGCCGTCAATGGCCGAAAGGGCGCCGTCACTGGCCGGAAAGGCGCCTCGGGTCAAAAGGACCAGGTCATGATCTGTATGACCTGATACTCGGTAAGTTACTTTCAACAGGGCGTCCAAGCGGTCCATAGGGACGCTGCGTGCTCACGGGCTGTCTATCGCCGGGCGCCTGGCGGCGCCCAGCGGCGACAGACAGTCCGTGGGGCGCCCTTCTGGCGGGGGGGGGGGGGGCGACCGCTGCGGCCACCCCCTGGATCCGCCCCTGACCTGGGGAGCAAATGTAAGTTTGGTGTCGAGAATGATGCCCAAGTCGCGAATTTCTCCAACGTGCTCGAGTTTTGTAGCAGTAATAAAATATATTGTCTGGACGGGCGCGCGCCTGAGGGTCATAGTGAATTATTTGCATTTTTGGAGATTCAGAGTTAGTTCCCATCTGACGGACCAGGCTGCCAGACGATCGAGATCCTGTTGCAGTCCGTCAGATGGGGAAGTAATTTTGCAATAGATTTTGACGTCATCGGCGTACAGAAGGCAGCCGGACTGAATTACAAGTGGTAGGTCATTGATTAATAATGAAAAGAAAAGTGGAGCCAAAAGAGAACCTTGCTTCGCACATGACCAGCGCCTCCATCCGGAGCTCGGTCATTGTCGCTCGGAGAGAGGATAGTCTTCTCCACCTTACTGAACACCCTCTCCGCCTCCGCCGTTGTAACCGGAAGGACGGGAAGGACATACAGGGAAAAGGATGAATTTGGACCGATTGTTCTATTGTAGACTTGCTTGACCGAAATGGTGCTGGATAGAAATAAGGAAATAAGGACACCTGTAATTGTAAACGTGATAATTACTAAACTTATAAATTACCCCTCGCATGGTAGGGTCATTTGTCATTTCCCCCCCTCCCTGAGGTTTTCGAGAATAGCGGGAAAACAGCGACGCGCAGTGCCGCCAAATTTGGGAAAAAATCCCAAATTTGGCCAAATTTGACCAGTACCGTTCTAAAAACGTAAATATAACATGTATTAGACTTCACATCTTGGAGGGGGGTGGGGGAGCAAAACATAGTTTGCCCTCCCCCTTGAACGGTCTGGGCGGGGGGGGGGGGCATGGCCCCGTTGCCCCCTGGATCCAACCCTGTTTCGTCCCGATCGGACTTAATGGCGGGGTTAGGTTAGGACTTAGGTAACCCTGACTGGGCTACGCTTGGAAAAAGTGGTGCAAAGTAGCATCATATTATTCGTTGGAGATTCTAGATTGAGCCCAAACGAATTATAAGGTTCCACCTGGTCATGTAATTTCTGGAGAGCAGCTGACATGATCGGTTACCATGGCCTTATTTGGGGTGTAAAAAACACGTTATAGGTACCGTTCACTTTTCGTTGCAAATGTGATCTAAGCGTCATATACTTCATATACTAAGCTTAGATCGCATTTGCAACGGAAAGTGAATGGTATAATGTGGTTGTTACATCCCAAATAAGGCCATGGTAACCGATCATTTCAGCTGTTCTCCAGAAATTCCATGACCAGGTCATGGGTGGAGCTTTTCAGATAAAGTTGGTGGAGCAAAATGTCATAGGCTGGTTGTTTTCAATGGTTCAGGTGAAAAATGGCAATTTCAGCGCCAGGAAATCTTCAAATCTGACAAAAGTTGGTGGGGAAAAACACAAAGTTGGCGGGGCAGTCGCCGCACCATTTGAATAGGAAACTCCACCCGTGGACCAGGTGGAACCTTATAATTCGTTTTGGCTGAATCTAGAATCTCCAGCGAATAATATGATGCTACTTTGCACCACTTTTTCCAAGCGTAGCTCAGTCAGGGCACCGTTCAAATTTGCAATGTATACATTGGTCCCTATGGCGCGTCGCGATGTTTTCCCCAGGGCTGGTGAGTTAGCGGTTGCGCCACCACACAGTGTGGGAACGGCCGGACGGCGCAGAATGGCTGGCTAGGTATTATATGGATGTCAGTGCTAAATTTGTCGACATTTGTGGCGCCGGGTTAGATGTGGCACAGTGCCCTCTTAACTATGAGCTGCTTTAGCTTAGTGGTATGATACTCGTCTTCCATGCGGAGGGTAGCCGGTTCAAATCCCGGCGAAGGCGAGGAAACAATGATTGTATATATCGAATCAATGTTGCGTGTCAACCATAAATGTTCGATATCGACGTCGGTTCAACAACACTGTTGTAATGTTATGTCCATGTTATGTGCTATGGACAAATGTTAAAAGTGGCTAACAAAGCATATATAATCAATATTTGCCTTTCAACGTATATTAAATGTCGAAACTACCAGCTTCTGTTACTAGGGTAAACGATCTTTAACTAAATTATTGACAGTCAAGGACCAATATCGTATTGTACTTCGGTCTCGATCTGAAAATGACAATAAGTTATCGAAAGACAATGTTAAGGCGATGTCATTTGGCTGTAACCGCACGACATTAAATACAATGCACACGTTTGATTTATTTGAGGCTGTCATGCTGTTCAAGGCTTGCTTTTTGTTATATAGATGTTCTCATGAGGCACCTCAAGCTTAACTTGAATGTTGTTATGAGATCGCCTTCTGGGCGAGACACAACGTTGTCCATCTACCAGTTATCAACAAATACGCAACGTGAAATCAAGGGAAAGTGCCATTGAATCTATATTGATTCGTTGTATCACTGTGACGTTACATTTCAGCATATCAACCAAAAGGAAATGTCGCATCAATGTAGTGTGCTACTAGGATGCTCAAGCTCGGGGGCTCGGGATAGATGCTCAAGCTCGGGTATGCCCGACGTATTTGGCTGGGCTAGCCCAGGCTGTAACTCGGGTTCTGCTTGGCGTAGGTGTGTCATACGCCAGTCAGAAACCGAGCTACAGCCTGGGCTAGCCCAACCATATGAGTCGGGCAAACCCGAGTTCTGCCCAATTGGGCCCCACTCAGAATTCCTGAATGGGAGTTAGCGAGAAGTTGTTGAGCGGGGGTGGGGTGGGGTGTAGAACGGGCCGAGTCAGCCATCCACCGATATACGTCCGGCCGTAGTGTTTAGGGGGGGTCACGGTCTGTTTGAACACAGCATATTGGTGGATGTACCCATGTCGTCACGCTATTCGCTGCCCTGGCTGAATTGTATATAAGGCCTTGGAATGAATGGTGAATGAATCGATGCACTTTACTTTCAATCATAGCAGAAGCTAATCTTGTGTACCAACTTTTAGCTGCAATATCATAGTTTTCTTTTCTACAAAGTAATTAAGTACCTACATCTTTAAGTACAAAGAAAGGACTCGACGATATATGGTTAAAATGACGTAATTTGAGCTAATAATAAATTAAGATTCATATCCTTTGGAACGAATTCAGCAAAAAATAAATCAAACGTGTCTGCTTTCTTCTGCTTCCCCCTGATTTTTTAGCGGGGGGGGGCGTCCCCCCCCCCCCCCCCTCCTGCCGCCGACGCCCATGCCTCAGCACACAACACCGGGATGGCAAATCAGGTATATTTCCCGACCAAAAGAAGAGTCGATTTCGCTTCGCAGTCCATCAGCAAAATTTGAATGTATTGTTCAGAATCAAGACTAGTACACACAAACGGTTGTGGGGTGTATAGTGCATACAAATTGCAGCATTACACCATATAAATATTGAACCGTTTGACAGATCTACACGAGTCATATCTACAGCGACGAAAAGAGCACGCAAGACTGAAGACATCATGGCTATCATGGCTTAAATACACGATGACGAACCAACAGACCGGACCAGGCAGAATGAATCGCACCCAGCACAAATGCGCCCTCCTTTCAATCTTCCGATACACATGAGTCACCTTTCGTGTCGGGACCAAACATTCTTGGTCACATCCCCAGTGTATTTAACGATACGACCCAACATATCCAGGTGGCCCAGATTCCAAACGAGCGTTGACGTCAGAGCGCTCATCGGAAGTGGAACACGGTAAGGAGGGACAGCACTTGACTCGCGCCGAGTTCCGATCCCACGGCACCGGCAGTGGCCGCCTGTGACGTCACAGCACTCTGCCCTGCCCGATGCAGCCTCTTCACGTGTGTAGGCACATTACACAGCAGTCTGTGGGTACTCGGCGGTCCGCTGACCCGCGGCCGCAGAACCGAGCGTCTCCTGTCATAACAGCACTACTCTACACTGACCCGTCAGACCTGAGCTAGTCCCTCCGGCGGTCGCACGACCGCCAGACAGACAGGTCGCGTCTAAATGTCCCACACGACACACTCACATAC
This sequence comes from Chirona hameri, assembly GCA_036785665.1. Taxonomy (NCBI): domain Eukaryota; kingdom Metazoa; phylum Arthropoda; class Thecostraca; order Balanomorpha; family Balanidae; genus Chirona; species Chirona hameri. Next base: position 20,084 of record JAXIVJ010017369.1, read on the forward strand.
ATGGAAACTCTTTGAGCAAGTCTGTACCACGTAATACGCACCCACCTACTATACGGGCACTGCACTAGCAGCCTGGAGTTCTTTGGTAGGGGACTGGCGACCTCTGGCCGGTGACCGTCTTCCTCTGGTCAGCGAACCCCGGCCGCCGCTCGGTGACCGCCGGCCGGCCCCGCCCAGGTCCGGCTCCTCCAGCAGTCGCTGCAGCTCGGCGCGGCGCCGGTATCTCTCGCAGCGCGGACAAGCGGCTGGCCGGCGCCAGCAGCGCCCCGCCCAGGTCCGGCTCCTCCAGCAGTCGCTGCAGCTCGGCGCGGCGCCGGTATCTCTCGCAGCGCGGACAAGCGGCTGGCCGGCGCCAGCAGCGGCTGTGGTACAGCCCGTAACACTGCCGGCACTGGTGCGTCGTCTCCAGCTCGAACGGGTAGATGATGCGGCCGTCCTGGCAGAACTCGCAGACGAAGCCCTTCTGGCTGCAGAGGCCGCAGACCATGACGTGCTCGACGGCGAACTCCACCACCGACTGTAGCGTGGTGGTGAGCGAGCCATTGTGCGTGTCGCGCAGGTCCACCGGCGCGAACAGGTGCACGTGCTCGCAGAGGTGGCGGCGGCCGGCCAGCCGGCGGTCCAGGTCGGCCGCCGCGCCGCTCCGGCACGTGTGCAGGAACGCGTTCAGGAACACGAGTCGGGTGCGCAGCAGCCGCACGCGGTCCATGTCGGCGCTGATGTTGTAGATGCTGATGTTATGCTCGGCCACGTTAATGGTCGGCTCGGCGTCCACTTGCTCCAGGAATTCGCGGCTGCAGCGCGCTACCGGGTACCGGTCAAAGTCCCAGTTGTGGACGATGCGGGAGGACATCTGGGCTTGATCACGGCCCGTATGGCAGTCCCTGCAGTAAAATACGCCGTCCAGGGAGCAGAGGCGCGGCTCGCCGTACAGCATGCCCACGAAGCGCTGACAGCCACCGCACGTGTACCGCTGTTTGTCCAGACCGCTCTCTGAAGAGATCTCAGTCAGCCAGCGGTACCGCGGGTCCACCGGTTTCGGCGGCGGATCGTCAGGCGCGTCCGCCGGCGGATCATCGGCCCCCGCCGGTGCCGGTGCCGGTGCCGGGGCCGGGGCCGGCTGCTGCTCCGGCTCACCGCTCGTCTCTAGCTCGGTGCTGGCGCCGTCAGACGAGGCAGCAGAGCTGTCGGTGCTCAAGCCGAACACGAACTGCACGTCGGGCGTTTGCATCAGGGAGCGGGCACGCGGACTGGTCTCCCGGTACGACTCCAGCACGCTGATGTACGACTCGGTCTGCGGCGGCGGGGCAGGAGGGGTGGTGATAGCCGCCAACTCGCCGGCCAGACTGCTCGCCTCAGAGTTCAGACCGGAGCCGCCGGCGTCGCCAGCTGAGCGGGCGGCTGGCGGCGGCGGGCCGTCCACCGATGTGGTGCGCATGATGACGTCAAATGCCATGTCCGGCTCCAGCGCGTTCATGATGAGTGTGGGCGTCTGCGGCTCGGGCAGCGGCAGCGCCAGCTCGGCCGGCGGCTGGGGCCGCGGGGTGGGCGCGGCGATAGAGGCGGCCACGTCCTGTCCCTGCGACACACTCCCGCCACCCAGCTGTCTCGGCCGGAACCACAAGCCGGCCAACTCCAGCGCCGCCTCGTCCCACGTGTTCAGCAGGCTGGAGTTGGTGGCCAGCCCGAACCGGAGCGCCTCCAGGCCCTGTAGGTAACTCAGCACGATGTCCATCTGGTCGCGGTCGCGCAGCAGCGCCAGCTTGTCGTAGTGGTACCCCAGCAGTCGGCGGTCGTCCAGGATCATGTTGATGTAGCTGGTGAGCAGGCCGTCATTGAGCGCGCCGCGCAGCCATGAGCGGGCCTTGCCGATGTCGGTGTGGATCTGCGACAGGTCGTTGACCTGCTTGATGACGTCACTGTGGCTGATGACCAGCAGCGACGGCCAGAAGTTGGGCTCGGGCGGCCGCGTGTCGCTAATGACGCTGGACACCATGTCCAAGAAGGTGTCGCGCAGGCCGTGGATGAAGAGCGCCTCCAGCGCGCGACACAGGTCGTTGGCTAGCTCGCAGCTGGGGATCGGATCTTCCCGGTCGTGAAACTCGTGTTGCACAGCCTTGGTGGTCTCGCTGAGGCGCGACACCAGCTGGACGCATATTTCTCTCTGGTGCAGAGCCGCTTCGGCTCTGCCCCGACTCGGTAGGCGCGGGCTGAACATGCTAATGGCTCGCTTCACCGACATCACTAGATCCGCTCCTTCCAGCCGTAGGTATCCTCCAGAACGCGGCGCGTGGCCCACTCGGCGCTGCCGGCGCGCACGATCCGGAACGTGTCCGCTTGGGAGAGGTCCACCACGGTACTGCCGAGCCTGGCCAGTGGACTGTCACCCAGCGTGCCACCGTCCACCACACAGGCCA
>JAXIVJ010017369.1:25000-26353 GCA_036785665.1 Chirona hameri
GCTGAGACCTCAGCCAATTAAGCTCACAGCCCATACTTTACTTTTATGAATAGCCAAATGGCAAAACCCAATAAAACTTAAAGTTTCGGGAACCGTGGGAGCCGGAACCGCAATCCGAACAACTAGAGCCCCAGAGTGACTCGTGCTGTTATTGTACGGATGGGGTTGCTCCTTGGTCAGTGGGCACAGGACAGGGAAGCAAGCAGCGGTATTCCCAACCGGAGGGCAGGGGAGGAGTAGCGAGACACGACTGTTGTTCTCCGTCTCCCAGCCCAGATGTGACATACCTCCCAGCCCAGATGTGACATAACATGCCATAAACGGCGGGGAACGCGGTCCCTGGCGGCCGAGCTACAGGGAAGCCACGAGGGAGACTGCGAAAACAATGGACAGCAGCAGCAGCAGCAGCAGCTCAGACGGCACGGCACATGTTTCCGTTTCTGGGGACATTTTCACTAAGATACTGCGTGGACTGAGCACCGCCACTCCCAAACAGCAGTCTAAAAGCCCATAGACGCACTTCAGCCGGTACACTGCTGGGTCACAACCGCCACACAGCTGCCACCGATCACTATCGGCTGCGACGCACAACTGCCGAAACACGGCTGACACCACCTGTGGCCAACAGAGCTGACTCACCCACCACCGCCACCGCCACCGCCACCGCCACCGCCACCGCCACCGATTACACGACCACATGCAACCCCCACACGCGCACACCCACCCCCGCACACAGTGAAACCAGCGGCAACCGACCACACCAAATTAGCTGCACGTGCGGGGCTCAAACGCGATAGGTGCGCCGCCGCTAGCCCCTTTATTATTTAATCAGAGACGGATGAGGTGATCTTGGAGCTTGGTGGTAGTCTCTTGATGCCTGGTCAAATATATATATATATATATATATATATATATATATATATATATATATATATATATATATAATATATATATATATATATATATATATATATATATATATATATAAATCTAAATCTAAATCTAATCTAAATCTAATCTAAATCTAAATCTAATCTAAATCTAAATCTAATCTAAATCTAAATCTAATCTAAATCTAATCTAAATCTAATCTAAATCTAATCTAAATCTAATCTAAATCTAATCTAAATATAATCTAAATCTAATCTAAATCTAATCTAAATCTAATCTAAATCTAAATCTAAATCTAAATCTAATCTAATCTAATCCAATCCATATCCAATCCATATCCAATCCATATCCAATCCATATCCAATCCATATCCAATCCATATCCATATCCATATCCATATCCATATCCATATCCATATCTATATCTATATCTATATCTATATCTATAAAAATATATATAAAT
>JAXIVJ010017370.1:0-26352 GCA_036785665.1 Chirona hameri
CGTCACCACTCGTCGCCACTCGTCACCACTCGTCACCACTCGTCATCACTCGTCACCACTCGTCACCACTCGTCACCACTCGTCACCACTCGTCACCACTCGTCACCACTCGTCACCACTCGTCACCACTCGTCGCCACTCGTCACCACTCGTCACCACTCGTCGCCACTCGTCACCACTCGTCGCTGGTAAGGAGCGGCGGTATAGCTAACACCGCGTTCGTTGTTGCGCGGCGACGGTAACCCGCCGCTCCTCGACTAATGGCGATATCCGGCGCCCTTGGCGTGGCGTGACTGGGTCGCAGTCGGGCCACGGGTCTTCCCGAAACACTCACGGTGCTACCGGAAACGACTCAATTACGAGTGGTGCCGCCTAGATACTGCCAAACACAAGCAACCTGCCGCTGCATGCCGCAGCAGAGGACGGACACTTGTAGAAATGAGTGCCTGTTTGGTCGGCATTGTTTCAGGACACTCATAAATTATCATAATCATAAATCATATCATAAATTACAGCACACAATCATAAGCCGTAAAGATCTTGCCAAGTCCTGCAAAAATGTAGACTTCATGCCTGGAATACGAAGCAAATGAAACATTCCGGTCATCAAAAAGGCATATTTCAATCAGTGAAGTGCATTAAGGTTTAACAATGTTTGCAAAAGTTGATACAGGTGGAATATATTGAAAGGTTTCCACCTTCCGCTACATGCTAAATATGTAGTATCATTTGTGTCTTATTTGCATAATGTATCATACAATATTCCCACTTCAACACGTTACAAACGTGCATGTTTTTTTGTAGTTAACATTTATTGCACAGTAACTTCACAATATCAGCGACAATTGACAGTTCGCACTGCACAGTAGTTACAGTACACAGTAGTTACTACACAGTTAGTTATTGATCACCTCAGTGTCAGCGGCAGTTCACATTTCACAGTTCACCGTATTGACACAGTAACTCCACGACAGCACACAGGCACCGGCAAGAGGAGCGGCAGCACGCGCCGATCACGGCAAGCGGGGCGGCAGCACGCGCGGACAGCGGCGAGCGGGACGACAGCACGCGACAGCAGCAACGACCACGCTCCAACGCGGCAGCAGACGGATCCCCCTCCGCACTCCGGTCGCAGCTCGCGCCCGGCCGGCGCCGGCCCAGCGCCAACCGACACCCCCGAGAACGGGAATTCGCAGCGGCGCGTCAGGGAAATGATGTCTTTGAGAATGTTTGAGTATATGGAAAGAAGGGGGGAGAGCAAGAGTGAGCAGATGATTACCACGTTTATGTTTGCGCAAAGGTGGATGTTAGCCCAGAACGAGAAGTAGTAATTTGACAATTGGCTAAGAGGAGCGGCAGCCATGTCTATGTGATGCGTGGGCCGCGCCGCTCCTGCTGCAGACGACAGCGTGGCTGCCCGCGCCGGTGGCCGCGCCGCTCCTGCCTGCAGACGACAACATGGCTCCCCGCGCCGGTGGCCGCGCCGCTCCTGCCTGCAGACGACAACATGGCTCCCCGCGCCGGTGGCCGCGCCGCTCCTGCCTGCAGACGACAACATGGCTCCCCGCGCCGGTGGCCGCGCCGCTCCTGCCTGCAGACGACAACATGGCTCCCCGCGCCGGTGGCCGCGCCGCTCCTGCCTGCAGACGACAACATGGCTCCCCGCGCCGGTGGCCGCGCCGCTCCTGCCTGCAGACGACAACATGGCTCCACGCGCCGGTGGCCGCGCCGCTCCTACCTGCAGACGACAACATGGCTCCCCGCGCCGGTGGCCGCGCCGCTCCTGCCTGCAGACGACAGCATGGCTCCCCGCGCCGGTGGCCGCGCCGCTCCCGCCTGCAGATGGGAGCGTGGCTCCCGCGCCGGTGGCCGCGCCGCTCCTGCCTGCAGACGACAGCATGGCTCCCCGCGCCGGTGGTTGCGACCTCTTCTGACCCGATCGATGCTTTGGATGCCAGACGGTGGCGATTGTTTGTTTATATATTTTATTGATTGAATGCAATCGGCGACCAATTGTCTCTGGTGACAGGCGGTTCGGCTTCACTGACGTACCAGTCCAACATTGCTTGTCAGCATCGCTCGTGGAACGAGTTCATATAGACAAAGTAACTGCGGGACACAGGCCGAAGTGTCAGACATTCGTCATCTCTGCCTACTCCGAGATTTCTGCGTCACTCGTCGCCGCAACACCCTGCATCTATCGCGACACATTTCAGGCATTCGAAGTTTAAACCCGCTTCATAACATTCAGTTATACTATTAATCTGAAATTGAATATGACGACGAAAGTCTGAGCCCTGCGTCTTCTTTGTCCTGCTTCCAATGGTCGGCCAGGACAAAAAGAAGCGTGCTCTGGGAGGATAAGAGAGGCATTCATTTCACCACAACTGCAATCAAGTCGGTGATGGAATCACGCTGATTTCCAGATTTATCGTACAGCTAAGCACCGCGGCAGTTGGAATCGATAACACGAAGCTGCAACGAAAGACACTAGATTACAGCGGCGTCCGCGGCGGCGGGAGCCTGACTTCCCGATTCTGCTGCGTCGTTTTATCTTCTGTCAGCCTCGGTTACCAGATCATCAACAAAGTCATCGATTCGATGTGTGCCAGCAACACGCCGAGCTCTGATGTCTATCTGAGCCGAGGCGACCCACTTTTATGAACACAACCATGCCACCACCAGCTTCAGCAGTTCTAAAACAGTTAGTCTATTAGTGTTCTGTGGGTGAAAACACGTCCAGAACTAGAAGGAAGCGGCTGGAACTTGTCGGTTCAGCTGTCAAACGGCGACCACGGCCCGCTGCTCCCACCGGGAGAAAACATCAACAATGTGGCTGGGGCAGCTTTGGCAGTAAAACCAGAAGCTCAGCGGGCGATAGCTCCTAAATAATTCCGGTAGCTCTCATACAACAGGTGGTGTGCTAAGCTGGGGGGGGGAGGGGCAATAGCGTTGCACGCTGCACCAATAACATTGCTTTGCACACCACCTACGTGAGTGCGCCAAGTCGGTAAGATGAGATTCCTGCTTGGAAATATTTGGTACGCTATGTAAATGCTTACTCACTGATGGTTGAGTAGCAAAATCCAACTAATAGTAGTTCGCTATGCATCGCAGGACTCATTTGAACTGCGGTGCATCATATTCAGGGGAAATTAATGATACTATTCATTGTATTACAGCGGACCATAGTAACCAGTAGAGACACTGATGCACCGACTAGCAATGCAACTTACGCACGTGACTGAGCGTAACGCTACTGCAGGTTTGTGACGGTACTACGCCCCTCTTTCAGAGAGGCTTGGTCAACTGCTGTGTTAAGCAGCGTCGCCTCATGTAGCATGCTACCATAACACTCGCAAACACTTCACATAATCTATTCCGCGTGCTTGGTAACAAAACATTGGCACGGCCGTCGCCGGGAGTCACCCCGTGCTAACGCCCTCCCCGCCTGTTCCAACACGTGTCAATCGTCAACGGACACCTGACACCACCAGACGTCACGCTGTGACATCAGCAGACGTCACGCTGTGACGTCGTCAGGAGTCACGATGTGACGTCACCAGGGGTCACGCTGTGACGTCGTCAGGAGTCTCGCCACGCTAACCCCCCCCCCCCCCTGCACCGACAGGCAGCGGCCATGAACCGACATCCGATCGGAGTGGCTGGCTCAGAGCGCAACAACGAGTCGCACATCAACGCCACACGGCCGTTCACCTGTCACCCTGGCGGCACCACTGAGGCGGCCATCATCTTCACCCTGGGCAGCCTCGGCGTGGGCGCCAACCTCGTGCTCATGTTCCTCATACTCAGCAAACGCTACCTCAGGAGGTCAGTCCCAGTGGGAGCCGCCCCCGACAAACGCCACCTCAGGAGGTCAGTCCCAGTGGGAGCCGCCCCCGACAAACGCTGCCTCAGGAGGTCAGTCCGAGTGGGAGCCGCCCCCGGCAAACGCCACTTCAGGAGGTCAGTCCCAGTGGGAGTCCCCCGGCAAACTCTGCCTCAGGAGGTCAGTCCCAGTGGGAGTCGCCTCAGACAAACGCTGCCTCAGGAGGTTATTCCCAGTGGGAGTCGCCTCAGACAAACGCTACCTCAGGAGGTCAGTCCCAGTGGGAGCCGCCCCCGACAAACGCTACCTCAGGAGGTCAGTCCCAGTGGGAGCCGCCCCCGACAAGCGCTACCCCAGGAGGTCAGTCCCAGTGGGAGCCGCCCCCGACAAACGCTGCCTCAGGAGGTCAGTCCCAGTGGGAGCCGCCCCCGGCAAACTCTGCCTCAGGAGGTCAGTCCCAGTGGGAGTCGCCTCAGACAAACGCTGCCTCAGGAGGTTATTCCCAGTGGGAGTCGCCTCAGACAAACGCTACCTCAGGAGGTCAGTCCCAGTGGGAGTCGCCTCAGACAAACGCTACCTCAGGAGGTCAGTCCCAGTGGGAGCCGCCCCCGGAAAACGCCACCTCAGGAGGTCAGTCCCAGTGGGAGCCGCCCCCGACAAACGCTGCCTCAGGAGGTCAGTCCCAGTGGGAGTCGCCTCAGACAAACGCTGCCTCAGGAGGTCAGTCCCAGTGGGAGCCGCCCCCGGCAAACGCCACCTCAGGAGGTCAGTCCCAGTGGGAGTCCCCCGGCAAACTCTGCCTCAGGAGGTCAGTCCCAGTGGGAGTCGCCTCAGACAAACGCTGCCTCAGGAGGTTATTCCCAGTGGGAGTCGCCTCAGACAAACGCTACCTCAGGAGGTCAGTCCCAGTGGGAGCCGCCCCCGACAAACGCTACCTCAGGAGGTCAGTCCCAGTGGGAGCCGCCCCCGACAAACGCTACCCCAGGAGGTCAGTCCCAGTTGGAGCCGCCCCCGACAAACGCTGCCTCAGGAGATCATTCCCAGTGGGAGTCGCCTCAGACAAACGCTGCCTCAGGAGGTCAGTCCCAGTGGGAGCCGCCCCCGACAAACGCTGACTCAGGAGGTCAGTCCCAGTGGGAGCCGCCCCCGGCAAACACAACCTCAGGAGGTCAGTCCCAGTGGGAGCCGCCCCCGACAAACGCTGCCTCAGGAGGTCATTCCCAGTGGGAATCGCCTCAGACAAACGCTGCCTCAGGAGGTCATTCCCAGTGGGAGTCGCCTCCGACAAACGCTGCCTCAGGAGGTCAGTCCCAGTGGGAGCCGCCCCCGACAAACGCCACCTCAGGAGGTCAGTCCCAGTGGGAGTCGCCTCCGACAAACGCTGCCTCAGGAGGTCAGTCCCAGTGGGAGTCGCCTCCGACAAACGCTGCCTCAGGAGGTCATTCCCAGTGGGAGCCGCCCCCGGCAAACGCCACCTCAGGAAGTCAGTCCCAGTGGGAGTCGCCTCCGACAAACGCTGCCTCAGGAGGTCATTCCCAGTGGGAGCCGCCCCCGACAAACGCTGCCTCAGGAGGTCATTCCCAGTGGGAGCCGCCCCCGGCAAACTCTGCCTCAGGAGGTCAGTCTCAGTGGTAGCTGCCCCGACAAACGCTGCCTCAGGAGGTCAGTCTCAGTGGGAGCCGCCCCCGACAAACGCTACCTCTGGAGGTCAGTCTCAGTGGGAGCCGCCCCCGACAAACGCTGCCTCAGGACGTCAGTCCCAGTGGGAGTCGCCTCAGACAAACGCTGCCTCAGGAGGTTAGTCCCAGTGGGAGTCGCCTCAGACAAACGCTCCTCAGGAGGTCATTCCCAGTGGGAGCCGCCCCCGACAAACGCTGCCTCAGGAGGTCAGTCTCAGTGGGAGCCGCCCCCGACAAACACTACCTCAGGAGGTCATTCCCAGTGGGAGCCGCCCCCGACAAACGCTGCCTCAGGAGGTCATTCCCAGTGGGAGTCGCCTCATACAAACGCTCCTCAGGAGGTCATTCCCAGTGGGAGCCGCCCCCGACAAACGCTACCTCAGGAGGTCAGTCTCAGTGGGAGCTGCCCCGACAAACGCTGCCTCAGGAGGTCAGTCTCAGTGGGAGCCGCCCCCGACAAACACTACCTCAGGAGGTCAGTCCCAGTGGGAGCCGCCTCATACAAACGCTGCCTCAGGAGGTCATTCCCAGTGGGAGCCGCCCCCGACAAACGCTACCTCAGGAGGTCAGTCTCAGTGGGAGCTGCCCCGACAAACGCTGCCTCAGGAGGTCAGTCTCAGTGGGAGCTGTCCCGACAAACGCTGCCTCAGGAGGTCAGTCCCAGTGGGAGCCGCCCCCGACAAACACTACCTCAGGAGGTCAGTCCCAGTGGGAGCTGCCCCGACAAACGCTTCCTCAGGAGGTCAGTCCCAGTGGGAGCCACCCCGGCAAACGCCACCTCAGGAGGTCAGTCTCAGTGGTAGCTGCCCCGACAAACGCTGCCTCAGGAGGTCATTCCCAGTGGGAGCCGCCCCCGGCAAACGCTACCCCAGGAGGTCAGTCCCAGTGGGAGTCGCCTCCGACAAACGCTGCCTCAGGAGGTCATTCCCAGTGGGAGTCGCCTCCGACAAACGCTGCCTCAGGAGGTCATTCCCAGTGGGAGCCACCCCGGCAAAAAGTGCACTCGGCGACGTCCAGGAGAGGGGAGTCTAAAAGCGATAGAACTGTGATGTGATATGATATTGGTTTAGGATTGAATACCAACGTATATTGGGCGTTCAGAGGGAATATTTGATCAACAAACCACCAGATGGACTGTTTTTCTTAGAGTCGCTGTCGATTTTCCTGTTGAAACTGGCCCAAATGGTAAAATAAAAGACATTGCCATTGGCAAATAACGCTGTGCTGGTTTGCTTGGAAAGAGCCATGCTTAACAAAGTGTGAGATCCGTGTTCGGTGCTCCACTGTTTCTAATGAGTTAAAGTAGTCCCAGCTGACCATCAGCCTCAGTCTTGAGAAAGTATCGTTTGACAGACTATGCCAAGCTTTGTACTCCGTGGTGGTCTCAGCAAAAACGACGCCTATTAGTCATCCAGGCATTGCTTTATTGCAAATAATTTGTACTGCACACCCTGTTTGAGTGTCTACCAGCTCAAGTTTGTTATCGGAGAGACACAGAGGCATTGGAATGTACTGGACATTAACCCGGCGTACCGGGAGGGGGGGGGGCGTTTAGACGCCCCCCTAAGGTTTGTCGAGGATAGCGAAAAAAGCAGCGGCGCGCAGCGACGCCGTTTTTGGCACAGGTGTTATTGCATCAATTGTCCTTGGGGTGTTGACACCTTGTGGGTCAACACCCCAAGGACAATTGAATGGGGTGTTGACACCCCATCTAACTCGAACACTAAAAGGCGTTCGAAAGCTCTTGACAAGCACATTCGAAGGTACTTCGGATATTATTTTGCTCAAGTCCGAGTATTTTGCAGAAGTAGGTGATCAAGCATGGCCTATATTGAGGTCACCAGAGGTCATCAAAGGTCAGATTTTCCAGTTTTAGGACTTCGCTTCGAACAGCCCCAAATATCTCCGGAACTATGATAGCTAAGAACAAACGAAAAAAATAATAGAAAGCTCTTGAAAAATGTAATCACAATTGGTGTCCTCAGATTTTAGCTCAGATCAATAGTTTAGGCTCCAGAGCTCATCAAATGTCAGCAAGTTTTTTTTTATAGCAAAACAGTGTTTCACAAATATATTTTTACCTAAAAAAGATAAGGCAGTAATTTTGACACCATCGTGTTTGTCTGGTCAAGGTGCTTCGAATCATGTTAGTGTTGACCAGGTTAGGTCAACTTAAAAAAATGACCTCTTTTCAAGGTTAAGGTGTGATCCAAGTAGGTCATGTTGCATATGGGAAGACGTTCCTCAACGAGACAAGCACATTGGTGTCGGTTTCACTTCTATATGGTCATTCTGTCGAAAGTTATTGACAACGAAATGTTGGTGACCTTGGATGACCTCGGCTGACCCTGTAGGGGTCATTTAACAACAATGGCACCTAGGTGATCAAGCATGGCCTATAAAACATGATCAAGAAGGAATTAGACTGCTATCTTGCGTATCCTCGGAATAGGAAACATTTGAATATTTCCCCATTGAGTCAATTTCGTGAGGTCACGAAATTGACCCGGCCTTAGGTTGCTGATATAACAAATCCAAAATTAGAGAATTGTAGATCTATATGACCCTATGAAATCCTGTAAGTGTAAAACCGATCATCCAAAAACTGTGACTGTGATACGACCACTAGCTTTTTTGGAGGTGGGGTCACGTGACCTGGGCTGGTGACCTGACCTGAGATGACCCGATATATTTTTTTGTTAGATGATGTGAAAAATTGATGCCCGAACAGCTTTGAGAAAACCTGAGGGGGGAGGGGTCGACCTCCCCCCCCCCCCCCCCCCCCCCGCACCCTCCCGACATGACGCAGGTTAATCGAGAAAACAATATCATTTCAATCTTCGGTGACACGAATTAATATTCAACCACATCGTCCTTGATGAAGGGAAACTGTTTTAATATATTCGTTGGGAATGAAACAAGTTTATCAAATGTGTTGTATCGGAGACGCAGTAATTTGAATATGATTTCGTGTTATGAGTAGCCATACGCATCACCTGGTGTGACCTTATAACTCACGACGGCGTATCCCCCTACAGTAAGGCCAGCTGGCACTGTTCCGTGTTTATATCTCTTGTGCATTGTTGTGTCACCAAGAGGTGATTCTATTTTGTGGAAAGTGATGGGGCTGGACGGTGAAGTTACTCCCTTTGCATCGAGTTGGGTGGCTCGATAATATATGAATGTTAGCAATTATTCTTTCTTAGTCGGAGCGAGGCTTCATTCGTAATGTTGTATTACGCACTGTACCGAAGATGACACCAATTTCCAAATGATATATTTACACAAAACAATAACACAGAAGAAACACGTTGTCAAAGAAGCACAAACCAAACCAACACAAGTCAAATACGACCATTGAAGTATTGAGCTAGAAGTGCAAGCAAAAAAAAATCACAGCCCATCATAATTATCTTACCACAATATTGGTAACTGACCTGTTGCCTGTTTATTTTTAACCTTGGGTTGGAGTAAATTACTATTCTGAACCAACCTGCCACATCCCTCATGTTCCTCGGAGCAGCTGCGTGGCATTTTGTTGTCGTTTCATACTCCTTTATCACTCGTACATGAGTGCTCTGCAGCCTTTTCTCCTTCGTTATATTTGTAACAAATGGCATCAGAATCTCCGCTGAATTCCCAAGTGTCGCTGTTTCGTCCTATGCACTCATGGATGTTCATTGGATGCTGTTGCAGGGCCAAAACGTTCGGTGGATGAGTTGTAACTGCACTCAGTAACGTAAAACACACATACGCTTATTTTTTTATTTCATGTCAAACGTTTATTTCTAAACCCATTAATGCGTCTCTCGCAGTTCATTTTTCTTTTGTATTCACTTCGATCCACAGAGGGTCAGAAAATGTGTATTCAAGAGCTACTATGCCGTGCCGTTTTGATACTAATAGTCATATCAGTATTGTAATTATAGCATATCAGTATTGTAATTATAGCATATCAGTATTGTAATTATAGCATATCGGTGTAAGCTGAGTAATCTGGAAATACATTTATTGCATTGTATTGTATAATACAATACAATACAATACATGCATTTCCAGATTACTCAGCTATACTGATGGTACACTGAAAAACAATGAAAACTGTGCCTGGTCTTCGAGAGCCTCATGGGCTCTTGCAAGAACACCACATGTCAGTACATTCTCGTCTGAAAACATTTCTTAAAGGTTCTCGAACTAAGATTTCACAACCATATCAATGGAGAACCTCTATCCCATTGGGACCCCCTTCCCCCCCCCCCCCCCCCCGCTTCTAATTCTGAGGGGCCCATATTCTGGCCCATACCTGGCAGGGGCCCAGTATTGGTCAGGCCTGCTCGAGGCAGTGGCCCGGTGCTGGCAAAGGCATGATATGGGGCCCGATCAGCAGGAGGAGGGCCCTGTCCTTGCATATTATTGATGCGGGCCCATTTCGGGTAGGGCCCCGGTCTTGGGTCAGGCCCGATCGAGGCAGGGGCCCGGTGCTGGCAATGGCGTGATATGGGGCCCGGTCAGAACGAGGGCCCCGTCACAACAGGGCCCGGTCCTTGCATATTCTTGATACGGGCCCCTTTCTGGTAGGGGTACGGTCTTGGTCAGGTCCGATCGAAGCAGGGGCCCGGTGCTGGCAAAGGCGTGATACGGGGCCCGGTCAGGTTGAGGGCCCCGTCACAACAGGGCCCGGTCCTTGCAAATTATTGATACGGGCCCGTTCTTGGTCAGGCCCGATCGAGGCAGGGGCCTGGTGCTGGCAAAGGCGTGATATGGGGCCCGGTCCTGGCCGGCCCGTCATGCCCTGGCCGGGACCCATTTTTGGGGCCAAAACGTGGCCTAGCTACTCATTTCAAGTTGCTGCAAGTTCCAAGTTGATATCTCTATGCGTTTGCTGCGGAAACCCAACCAGCGCCTCCAGGATTAATTCATATTCCGTTGGCCAACGTAGCCTTGCGTAATTTATACGGGACTGTGACGTCCAAAGGCTGGGACTTTAAAACCTGTAGAGGACATGAATCTGGGAGGTTAGAAAGGAACAAAGCGCCATAATTTGGCCCAATTTCTCAAGTTGCTTCAATTTCTGAAAAGATCATTCCTTCATGCCTAGAGAATATAAAGTCCCGTGTAAACGCGGTTTCTATCTACATTACAATTTGCGCATAAGCATCTCAAAAATCGGGCGTAGCCAAATCATATTGTAACACTCAACTTCACTGATGAAATAAAATGCTTCGCATATTTGGCACATGTTACATTTCATCGTCAATACTAGAGATGTACCTAGAGACCGATGATTTTGAGTATCCAAGCCTGCACCAAAGACAATGGGTAGCAGATCTCCCGATAAAAAAACAAACACCTCTAGTTATTACGACGTTTGACATTTTTGACGCGATCTGTTCCCCGTGTTTCTCTCATTTTGACCAAACTCCAGAAAGCCTGTGCGCAGCTTCCAGACAGCTATGCAGCAACTGGGTGACACCAGACCCTGGATCCGTTGGTTATGCCTTCCCAAGTCATGCGCGAAACCGTCTCCACATTTGTTGCGATGATGTATATTGTAAAAATCAGCCATGTATCGCGCCAACTGATCACACATACTTGCTACGAAAATACCGTATCGGTTCACCACTACTGCGTGTTGCATTGACCTCATTTCGTCAACTCTCGACAGTTGTACCGCACATCAGTAGCACATGCACCTAAAATTCGCACATCAGTAGCACACGCAGTCACCTTACACGACATTGACAAGACAAATATAATGTCTCAGATCCCATGCTGTAGGGGGCCCACTCAAAAACAAGTGACCGACATCCACGAAGTTTTTTTTAAAAAAAATGGGTGGGGGCCCGCCCACAAGGTGGCCTGCTCTTAGGGATCTGATCCCCCCCCCCCCCCTCCGAAATGGAATCCTGCGTGCGCCACTGACCAGCGGTCATGAAAGGTCACACTTTCCAATTAAAGGACTTTGCTCTAGAAGCCCCCAAATATCTCGAAAACTGAGAGCTAGTAACAAACGGAAAAAGCAATCGAAAGCTCATGCAAATTCAAATCGCCACATTTGTTTACTCAAATTTAAGCTCAGGTCAATAGTTTTAGCCCCAGAGGTCACCGAAGGTCACGAGGACATTTTGTTCCAAAACGTTTTGCATAAATAACTTTGTATTAGTTAGACATTTATCATATAGTATATAGTATACTTCACACTATCGTGTTTGTCTCGTAAAGGCGCTTCGAAACATCATATTAATGGTGACCTGGTTAAGTAAACTTCAAAATTTGACCCCAGGTTAAGGTCATTTGGTGACCCAAGTAGGTCATGTTACATATGGGGCGACGCGACTCGACGAGACAAACACAGTGGTGTCATTTCCACGTCTCTATCTGTATTATATCACGAGTTATTGCCAAAAATGTGCTGGTGACCTGAGATAACCTCAGCCGACCTTGCAGAAGTCACTGAGCAACAATCGCACCTGAGTCATCAATAATGAGCTGCTAAAATTACATGATTCTGAAAAAAATTGGCTTGATCCAATGCATATTCTCTGAAAAAGAAGCATTTGTATATTTTCCCAAATTGACTTATAATGGGGAGGTTACGAAATTGACCTGACCTTAGGCATGGGCGGCGGAGGCAGGGAGGGGGGGGGGGGGGGCGGGGGGGACTCGTCTTCCGCAAACATTTTTGGATTTAACCCTCGCCCTACGGGAGCTTTTTCAACTTCGCCCTACGGGGGGCCTGACAGGCCCCCCTTGTTAACTTCCAAACCAAGCAACTTAGAGCATTGCGGTAAGAACCAGCATATTGCCTGTCATGGGAGGAATCTAACAGTATGCGATTTTGAGGTTTCAGATCAACGAATGACCTTCCAGGTCAAGTGAATGACCTCGGATTTACCACGTCCAGAACAGCGATTTTGCTCTTCAGAAAACCTCAAAATTTGAAATTGATAAATGTAAATAAAAGGCATGTTCCTAGACCAGTTTTGGCTCAGAAATACAACAAAGGTAAATATTTGTTCGTATCTTGTCAAATAAAGTAAAAAAAGGTTATTAAAAAAATGACGTCATCAGTTTCCTACACTTAGGGAGCCATCACTCAGTCAAAAATGAAGATATTGCTTTGAAATTTGGTATGGGTATTGTCCATACAGAGTTCTCTCACATATATGCCGTTTTTTATATCGTTGAAAATCTTGGTTTTGTGGGGATTTTCCCCCAAAAAATCAGTTTTTTTTTTAAATTTTAGGGATCAAAAACCCATAATTTTGAAAATCCGAGCTTGCCATTTTAAAGAGAATGCCATTTTATATCTTTGGTGAATTGCGTTTGCAATTTGCTTTAAAACTCTGTTCTCTACTATTTTCCCAATATTTTTTTTTTTTTACCAACATGACGTCATCAAAACATGATTATCTCCCAAACTACTTAATCAATTTCAAATACATTTTTACAGAATACGTATAATTGTTGTAAACTCAGCTACTACAAATTTCAGCAAGATGCACCGCATGTGTAAAAAGTTATTCAAGAAAATCCTCGGGGGAGGGGGGGGGGGGGGGGCTGTCAGCCCCCCCCCCGTAGGGCGAGGGTTAACATTACGCCTATGTGTGTTGCATGGAAATAATCGAGTTAAAAGTGCCTCCGTCCCCCCCCCCCCCCCAACTTTCGGAAGGTGGCGCCGCCCTTGACCGTAAGTCACCGATACAAAAAAAATCCGAGACATACTGATTGTAGGTACTTATGACAAACTAGGTCACTTGACGTGACCTGGTGACCTGACTTGAGACGACCTGAAGTTAAAACTTTCACACAATGTGAGTAATTGATGAACACATAGCCGTGCCAAATTTGCTAATGGGGGAGCCAAATGCTAAATGCTGGCGGGTGTCCACGAGGTGCCCCCAGCCAATCTTAGGGGACCTATAAGGCCGACAGAAGGCCCTCAGTCGGCCTGAGGGGGCCCTCAGTCGGCATGAGGGAGCTCTCGGTATGCCTGAGGGGGTAGTAACCCCTCTGACACGCGCCCTATTTCCATTTTGCCTGGCGTAATGAAGATAGTCGAGCGAATTGCGCAGAGGCAGCTTGTGGCTTATCTAGACTCCCACCGTCTCCTAGCCTCAGCTCAGCACGGGTATCGAAAATACCACTCCACAGAAACAGCGCTAAACGTAATAACCGATCGCGTCTTCCGCGCAATGGACAATGGCGAAATTTCCATCTTGGTCTTGCTCGACAATTCGAAATGCTTCGATGTCGTTCCTCACCAAAATCTCCTGCAAAAGCTCGCACACTACGGTGTGGAGACTCGGTGGTTTAAGGACTATCTGTCGGGGCACACGCAGCAGGTGCGCGTGCGCGGCGCGGACGGTACCAACATCACGTCACGGCTCCGAGACAACAACATCGGCGTCTATCAGGGAGGCAGCCTCAGCTGTGTGCTTTTTATGCTTTATGCTAACGACCTCAGTCTGCACGCGCCTGACGGCGTTACCATCGTACAGTTCGCAGACGACACCCAGATTTTAGTCACTGGCAAGAAACATGACCTGGCCAACATCATTTTGCTCATGGAAGCAACGCTCGATATTCTCTATCGGTGGTTTTGCCAAAACGGCTTGAAGGTAAACATGGCAAAGACGCAGATGCTCGTACTCGGCACCCCGGCTATGCTTAGGAACCTCCCGCCCATCACTGTCAAGTTCGGCGGAACAGTTGTTGGCGATGCGAGTTCCGTTAAGAATTGAGGAGTGCAGCTTGATCGCCATCTCAGCTTCCAAGCACATATTGACGCCATGACCTCGAAATGTACAGGCATTCTCATTGCACTGAGCCACGCACGCCACGTTTTGCCCGCAAACACATTGAAAATCATCGTCGAGGCACTTGTTCTGTCAGCGGTGCGGTACTGTATGAGTGTGTATGGTTCGTGTGGGGTAACACAGACGCATCGCATTCAGAAGATTGTCAACTTTTGCGCTCGTGTGGTCAGTGGGAGGCGACGTTGTGACCACATTTCTGACGTCATCGAGCAGCTCTGCTGGATGCGAGCCACCGAACTTGTCGAGTACCACACCGTATGCGCAGTACAGCGTGCGATCACCACAGGCCATCCCGCTGGTCTCTGTGACACCATCGGGCCGCGTGCTCGAGAGCTACACCAACACAACACCAGGCGCGCTGACCTCATCACCAGACCGCGAATCCGAACCGAGGCCGGACGACGTAGGCTGTGCACTCGCGGTGTCGAACTGTTGAACAGTTACGGGCTAGATCCGGATGCACCAGCTTTCCGTGCTAGTCTGAAGCGTGCAATATTGGCAGCACGACCCTGATGTGACTGATGTGACTCCGAGTGTCTTACCTGCACCGTGTTAACTGCTTTAGTGACTCTTAGCCCCATCTCTTGTTTTATCTGTATTGACGTGCCAGGTGAAAAGCCATCATTGATGTGGACCCTCGGTGAAAATATATCTGAATCTGAATCTGAATCTGAGGGGGCCCTCGGTATAGGTCTGAGGGGCCCTCAGTCGGCCTGACGGGGCCTTCGGTAGGCCTGAGGGGGCTCTAGGAAGGCCTGAGACTTCAACATGGGCCTGTCCGACGTTTTTTTTTTTTGCGACCATTTAGAGGCCCAGCAAAATATAGTGGCCTAAATCCGAGGAGATCTGGTGGGGGCGTCACTTTGACCACCCTGAGGTTTCTCGAGAATAGCGAGAAAAGAGCGGCGCGCAGCAAATTTGGCACGGCTATGTGTGCAGCAATTACCCACATTGTGTGAAAGTTATAACTTCAGGTCGTCTTAAGTCAGGTCACCAGGTCACGTCAAGTGACCTTACCTCCAAAAATGTTTGTGGTCGTGCCAAAGCCACAGTGTTTGCCTGATAAATTTGAAACTTGCAGGATTTCATCATGTCATAAGTACCTACAATTCGTTTATCTCGGATTTTTTTTTGTATCGGTGACCTAAGGTCAGGTCAATTTCGTGACCTCCCATTATAAGTCAATTTGAGAAAATATATAAATGCTTCCTTTTCACAGAATATGTATTGGATCAAGCCAATTCTTTCAGAATCATGTTATTTTAGCTAATTATTGATGACCCAGGTGAAATTGTTGCTCAGTGACCTCTGCAAGGTCGGCTGAGGTCATCGCAGGTCACCAGCACTTTTTTTGTCAATCACTCTTGATAGGATAATGATAGAGACGTGCAAATGATACCACTGTGTTTGCCTCGTCGACTCGCGTCTCCCCATATGCAACATGACCTACCTGGGTCACCAAATGGCCTTGACCTGAGGTCAATTTTTATAATTGACCTAACTAGGTCACCATTAATATGTTGTTTCGAAGCGCCATTAGGAGATAAACACGATGGTTTTAAAATTACTACTATATGTCTAACCAATACAAAGTTATTTATGAAAAACGTTTTGGAAAAAATGCCCTCGTGACCTTTGGTGACCTCTGGAGTCTGGGGCTTACACTATTGACCTGAGATTAACTTTGAGTGTAACTGCCGCGATTCTAATTTTCATGAGCTTTCGATTGCTTTTTTCTGTTTGCTACTAGCTCTTATAGTTCCCGAAATATTTGGGGGTTTCTAGAGCAAAGTCCTTCACATGGAAAATGTGACCTTTGATGACCTCTGCTGACCTCAATATTGACCTGAGTCAAATAATACCCCAGTAACTTCGAATGGCTTTGAAGAGAGATTTCGAACACTTTTGCTAGCCTTTTTAGTTTTCGAGTTAGAATGGGATTTTGCCCGCTGCTCATGCCGGCTAGCAAAAGTCATGTACCATTGACGTCACGACCATCGACCAATCAGAGGCTTGAAACCCTGTTTTTGGCCGGAATGGCCTACCTTGTTGTATAGCCTTGCATCTGATATTCTTTCGGTGAAAGTTTGAGACACCGTTGTGTTGTATCCAGCGTCCGGAAATGAGAACCCGTGAAAGCTTCACCATTGCTTAATGTACTTATCCAATACAACTTGTTTGCCTCCGGCGATGTTATGTGCCGAAAGTAGTGTGCGCGACTACCACGACTGCTGACTAATTCAATAATCATTGCTTCGGATTCATTAGCGCACGCTCTGCCGAGATGTAAATGCCCGTGAACTTTTACGATATATAGTATTCTGACTTTAGATATTTCATGTAGTTTTGACACATAAGCTATATCTAAGGAATTCATTTTTCAGATTTCATGACAACATCTTCCTTTGCATTGCTTTTCGCGACATTTATCAACTTCAAACTGTCAAACATGTTAAGGTAATGTCTGTTTTTAGTAAAAAATACGCAAAATCACTGATCCTTGAAGGCGCCATCTGTTGAGCGGCACCTCAACTACAAGTACGGAAATACGCATTCTGCTCACGAGTGTCAGGCTTCGAATAGTGGGCTACATCCTGGAAATTTTGAGAACCGCAGCGGTGCTCTTTCCGTCATTACATTGGCCTCCGAAATCCAAATGTTATGGTTGTTATCTGTTGAAAGTTCTCCAATGCATGCCCGGACACACATATGTTCTTGATTAGGTTCTCTAAAACCACGGCGCGGACTTTCATCTCTGCTGAAGGTTCTCCAATGCGTGTCTGTAGACAAACACGTTCTCGCCTGGGTTATCTAAAACCCCAATGGACTCTTATCGAAAACCTTCTAGAAAAAGATCTCAAGACGTGTTTTCAGTGTAGGGCTGCAAGGGAACGTGATGGTTTAATATCCGGGAACAATGCAAATTAGGTACGTACATTATTTTCAGCGATTTACTTCCTTGACCTCATGACACTTAAAATACCCGAAAATTGTGCGACAGCGTTTTTATTAAAAACAAAAATATTTGGAAGTTAGAGGCTGAACCATGCGTTGAAATGAAGTTAAAGAACATGTTTCTAGTAGCTCCGCAGTAGTTACCCTTCCATATAAATGCAGAGGCAATGCTTGAGTGGTTGTGACAGGCTGTGGCGCCATGCCATATCGCCAGCTTAACCCGCCCTTGGCTGCAGGGTCTCAGCCGAACGCCATTGACTTGGGGGGGAGGTAAACGCCCCTGGCTATCTTCCGAACCGATGATCGCAGCGAGACGCGCAAGGCGGCATTCGAAAGCCCTCAATGCGACGCATCTACAGCATACTCGCAATTTTCAAATTGAGGTCACCTGTCGGGTCACAGTCAGGTCAAATGTCAAAATCGAGGTATATGGGTCGGCTTTCACCGCTGCCGCAGCTGGGCCGCAGGCGCAGGTCCGCGCAGTCGCAGGACGTAGAACTGCTGCTGCCATCTGGCGGCGGCCCGGCGCGTGGCAGGAGGACTCGGCGCGGCGGACGCGGCCGAGCGCGCGGACGGAGAGCGGGACGGCGACACCGGCGTGGGGAGCGTCAACAGGGGGCACCGGGGGACGTGGGAGTATGTTTTTCCGCTTTAAACATCAGATCGCTGAAACCCAAAATACTGTCGCTGCGGCACGACCTTCACTTGTATAGCTGTGATGACTGTGTTCTTTCTGAAACTTGGTTAAAACCTGAAACACCCTCACGGTATATTAACTTCCCTGGCTATACTTTGACCTGCGCAGACCGACCTGATGGTAGAGGCTATGGGGAGTTGCTCTTCTTAGTAGGTCTGATTTTAAAGTTAGGAGGCTCCAGTCAGTATGTGCTTCTGATCAATGTAAATTATCAACTTTATGGCTTTCAGTGACCAGTTTGCGTGGGCGCCGTTTCAACGTGTGGGCTGTGCATATAGGCCCCACATCACAGCTCTGCTCAGATTTCTATCGATTTATAATGTTTCGAGACCCAAGTGCAGCGTGTCTTACTTAGTTCTACCGATCCTCTTATCATCACTGGCGACATGAATTGTAATCTTCTAGGAACGGACGCAGACCCTTGTAGAGTCAGACTTTTAGGGTTTTTAGACAACTTATCCCTGTTCCAACATGTACGCGCCCCCACTTTTAGGTCTGGGTCTCTGTTAGATGTTTTTATCACGAACGTGGCTTATTTTACAACTGATGCTCAAGTACATCAATGCGCCTATAGTGATCATTCTTTTATTGTTGCCCACCTTGACATCCCTAAAGCACGTGCGAAGCCGAGATTCATATACTCTAGACGTCTTCATAGGATGAATGTGTTAGATTTTCATTTTTCGCTGTGCCGTACTGACTGGAGCCCAGTGTTCTCGCGCGCGGGAGTTGACGATCAGTGGACTGCCTTCTCTGATCTGTTTCTGTCTATTCTTGACTTTCATGCCCCTTCACAGCGCATCAAGCTGTACAACCCTTCGGCACCCCCTGTCTCGGACGCCACCTTGCGGCTGATGGCTCAGCGCCGCGGACTTCTTGCCCGCAGTGGTAGGACCCCGGCCTTCCTCGCTCTTGATAAGAAAGTAAAATCAGACATCCGGTATGATGTAAGACGAGATATTTCCAGGCGGCTGAGCGAGCAGGGTCCTGCCAAAAAAAATTCGGAACATTCGCCAAATTATAGAGGGCAAGAAGTCCGCACAGAGAGCTGCGCCTGAGGCCACACCCGACGAGCTAAACGAGTAGTTCGTCAGGGTGGGGCCTCGTGTCGCGGGTGAGGTTCGGGACAGGGGGGAGCCCCTTCAGCTTTCCTGTAGACTCCCGAGGGTTGGCGCTTGCGCTTTCTTTCTGGAGCCTGTTTCTCTCGACTTGCTTCGTTCTACCCTCTTTTCTATGAAAAATTCAGGAGCCTGTGGTTCTGACGACATCTGCATCCGGGTTTTGAAACTTTGTTTTGACGTCATCGGCCATGTCTTCCTTCATATCATCAACACCTGTCTCACAACCTGTCAATTTCCCGCGTCCTGGAAACACTCATCGTACATCCTATTCACAAATCCGGGAGCCTCTCCGAAACATCAAACTTCAGTCCCATCTCCATCATCCCCGCCTTCGCAAAGCTAGTAGGGAAAGATGTGCAGCGGCAACTGTACACTTATATGTCTAACAATCATCTTTTTTCCTCTTCCCAGCACGGGTTTCGCTCAAATCACTCCACCGAAACCGCACTTCTTACCGTATCCGATCATATCCTTTTCGCCACCGACCGCCAGGACATCACCCTCCTGTCTCATTGATCTGTCAAAATGTTTTGACGTGATCGACCACGCAAAGCTCTTTTCTAAACTTGAAACCTATTCTATCGATCCTACCTGGTTTTCCTCTTACCTCACTGGCCACGCTCAATCTGTTTGTACAGCTGACGAGCGTGTAAACCGTCACCTTTCCCGATCCCTACGCAATCCTATCGGTGTCTTCCAAGGATCCTCACTCGGCCCGCTCCTATTCCAGATATTCGCCAACGATCTTTCCCTGTTCGCACCACAGGCGCACGTGGTGCAGTACGCTGACGATACCCAAATTCTGGTCTCAGGCAAAAAAGGATCCCTCCCTCTGCTCATTGCTTCCATGGAACAGGCTTTATCATCTCTCGATGCCTGGTTCCATTCCCATGGTTTGAAAGTAAATACCGGGAAAACAGAACTCATGGTCTGTGGTTCCCGTCAAAATTGTCGCGGCATGGCCCCGACCACTATTCGGTTCCGCAAGGACATAGTGCGTGAGAGCCACACGGTGAGGAACCTTGGCGTACTGTTCGACAAGAACCTCTCGTGGGACTCACACGTATCTGCCCTCGTCAAAACATGTAACGGTATCCTCATCGGCCTGGCCCACGTGCGTCATCAGATCCCTTCGTCACTTCTTCCTATCATAGTCCACGCCCTTGTCATCTCGCACGTCCGATACTGTTTGATGGTGTTCGGCAACGGCTCAGAGAAAAACATGCAGCGCCTCCAAAAGATCCTCAATTTTGGCTTGCGCGCTGTCTCTGGCCGGCGTAAATTTGATCACATATCGGACGTGCGAGATGAACTGGGCTGGCTCACCGCCCGGCAGCTGTACGAACTTCAATCCCTCAATCTTCTTCACAAAATTCGCACCACCGGGGAACCATAGGCTCTCGCTTCCCTGCTTTCGACAAACTCTGAGTTTCGATCTAGAAGCACATGCCAGGACGCTGATTTGGCCCTCCTACGCGTGAGAACCGAAGCCGGCAAGAGACGCTTTTTATACAGTGTAGCGCAGCGCTACAACGCGTTGCCGCCGGACATGCGTCAGGCGTCTTTACCATCTTTTAAACGTCAGCTCGGTGATTTTTTACATGGTGTATGATGGGTGTCGTGTATGTTTATGTCGGTCTCTGTGTGAGTGTGTGTATGATCATGGAGTGTATTTTAGTTTCTAGTATGCATGTTGCTAAGTGTCGTTTTTAACATGTCTCTACCTTTTAACCATGACGCGACACTCAGAATAGCCGTTGTATGCATCGGAGAGTGTTTTTACTGTCAATACAATACAATTGTCTGAAACTCCTGATATACTAAAGATAGAGACTGAGACTGGCACCACTGTAATTGTCTCATAGCGACGCGCCACCCCATATGCAACATTACTTTCTTGGGTCAAACCTGGTGACTTGGTGACCTTGACCTGAGGTCAAACTATAAAGGTAACCTAAACCGATCACCATTAATATGATTCGAAGTGTCTTGACGAAACAAACATGATTGTGTCAACATCATTGCTCTATGTACAACCGATCAAAAGTTATTTACGAAATACTTTTTGAAAGCAAATTTAATCGTTACTTTTGGTGACCTCTGGAATATGAGAACACCAATGACGATTTGATTTTTTTCAAGAGCTTTCGATAGCTTGTTTCCGTTTGTTCCTAGCTGTCATAGTTCCCGAGATATTTTGGGGTTTCTGGAGCAAAGTCCTATACTTGGCAACCTTTGATGACCTCTGGTGACCTCAATATTTATCTGAGCCAAAACAAATGCCCGAATTAACATCGAATGTCCTTGTTGAGAGCTTTTTAACGCCTTTTTTCACGCCTTTCTAGCCTTTTAGGTTTCGAGTTAGTGTGGGGGTCATTTTGACTACACACCAGGGCGAAATTGTCTCAGAGACCCACCGGGGCGCGGATTAAATCAGTTTCGAAGTTCTGAAAAGAGTTGTTGTACTAGTCTGATCTTCAAAATGTGAAGCCTGTGCAACCGGTACAGTCACTGGACCTATGTCTATGTATAAAGCTTTGATGTCTGCTTGCTAAAAATCACTGTGCAAACCATATCCACTTTTGGGATTAGGTTAGCTTGCATTTAATCCATTTTCCCTGTACCCAGGTCATACAACATGCACCAGCCGCTCGGTGGCATTGTCTGCCCTACTTGGACGACTAGGCCTCAAAATATTGCAACGTATGTCCAGCACAATGTAAACTATGCAATAAGGTCACCGCCGACCCAAGGTACTACGCTCGACCGGTGAATTCCGACAGCCTTCGCCGGGGCACCCGGTCCTCCCTTGACGCCTCGTGCGATCCTCGTCAGACAGACCCAACCTGGGGACCGGCTCAGCCAGCTCTCATCTGGAGGGCACCGCTTCATCCGCGAGCTGATATGTCAAATATTGACTTGCCGTTCAATCTGTCAGAGGTTGGATGGAGAGGCCGGGCACGGGCGGTCTGATCAGGCCTGCTGCGGCATAATCTGGCCTACTGCGGTCTGATCAGGCCTACTGCGGCCTAATCTGGCCTACTGCGGCACCATCAGGCCTGCTGCGGCATAATCTGGCCTACTGCGGCATAATCTGGCCTACTGCGGCCCGACCAGGCCTACTGCGGCACGATCAGGCCTACTGCGGCCTAATCTGGCCTACTGCGGCCCGACCAGGCATGCTGCGGCATAATCAGGCCTACTGCGGCCCGATCAGGCCTACTGCGGCACGATCTGGCCTACTGCGGCCCGATCAGGCCTACTGCGGCCCGATCAGGCCTACTGCGGCCTAATCTGGCCTACTGCGGCCTACTCTGGCCTACTGCGGCACGATCAGGCCTACTGCGACACGATCAGGCCTACTGCGGCCTAATCTGGCCTACTGCGGCCTAATCTGGCCTACTGCGGCCCGACCAGGCATGCTGCGGCATAATCAGGCCTACTGCGGCCCGATCAGGCCTACTGCGGCCCGATCAGGCCTACTGCGGCCCGATCAGGCCTACTGCGGCCTAATCTGGCCTACTGCGGCCTAATCTGGCCTACTGCGGCCCGACCAGGCATGCTGCGGCATAATCAGGCCTACTGCGGCCCGATCAGGCCTACTGCGGCCCGATCAGGCCTACTGCGGCATAATCTGGCCTACTGCGGCCCGATCAGGCCTACTGCGGCACGATCAGGCCTACTGCGGCACGATCAGGCCTACTGCGGCACGATCAGGCCTACTGCGGTCCGATCAGGCCTACTGCGGCCTAATCTGGCCTACTGCGGCCCGATCAGGCCTACTGCGGCATAATCTGGCCTACTGCGGCCCGATCAGGCCTACTGCGGCATAATCTGGCCTACTGCGGCCCGATCAGGCCTACTGCGGCATAATCTGGCCTACTGCGTCCCGATCAGGCCTACTGCGGCCTAATATGGCCTACTGCGGCACGATCAGGCCTACTGCGGCATAATCTGGCCTACTGCGGCACGATCAGGCCTACTGCGGCCTAATCTGGCCTACTGCGGCCCGACCAGGCATGCTGCGGCATAATCTGGCCTACTGCGGCCCGATCAGGCCTGCTGCGGCACGATTGTCGCCGCCGCGGCACAATGGTCGCCGGCGCGGCACGATTGTCGCCGCGTCACCACCGAGCCTCGCCGCTCGATCGCGGTCAATCGACCGCGCGAGCGATTTTCGTCGAGACGCACCGCGTCGCGCAGATTTATCGAAGCCGGCTATGAATTCAATCTGGCAGAAGACAGGTCCGCGCGTCGCACATAAATTCCCGATGCATAAAGACAGACGGCAGACGAATGAGACACGCCTGGCCACAACCCGAGGAGGCTCTCCCCTCACACTCTCTCTCCCACTCTCGCTGTCTCCCTCGCCGTCTCTCTCTCTCTTTTTGTCTTCTTCTGATTTCCCCACTGTCACAGTACGAGAATCAGTCAGTCACTGTCACCTTTTCTTCCTTTTTTCTTCTGATTCTCCAACTGTCGCCGTTCCTCTTCTCCTCTCCGTTGTTCTCGCCATCGTTCCTATTGAGCAATTCCAGGGCAGATCATCGAGGCATGGTAACCACACCCTCTCAGATTTCGCTCAAAAATGGTGCACGGGGTTATTCTTGACGCTGATGTCCATTTTTGGATTTGTACGATCGTCAGGTCACGGGGTCACAGGATACAGGTCAGTGAAAATGCAGGTCAAAATCAAACATTTAACTACGTTTGCCATTATATCTCCATGATGAAAATATATATCAGGGTAAAATTATACATCATTAGAAAGAGGAAGAAACATAGAATGTGATGGCATACACATTTAATCCCTACGGTTCATATTTAATAGCTTGACCTTAAGACCTTTATTTCAGGTCAAGGCCAAACAATTGTTGCCGCTTCGATTTTGTTTTAATCCATTTACACACAAGTTTGGGCATGTATTTGGTAACATGCATGAAAAAATTCGCGTTGCAACTAAAACTCTTGGGGTCAACAGGAGCCATATGTCATGACCTCATTTGACCTGCGAGTTAACGAATCTCGACATTCCTCCAAAGGCAGGCAATATGGGCATCATTCGAAAGCATTTGTCCCATAGAACGCACCTGTGATATTAATATATATAATACATTTATTCCTAACAAAAAGTGCAAAATGAAACGCCCTAATGTTCATCCGAGGACAACCACGTTTTAATTGCAAACAAAAGGTGAAATTGATGTCACAAGTGCATTTTATGGGACAGGTGTTTTTGTATGATGCCCATATTGCCTACATTTGGAGGAATGTCGGGATTCGTTAACTCGCAGGTCAAATGACGTCATGACATATAACCCCTGTTAACATATAAGACCCTCAAGGAGTTTCAGTTGCAACACACAATTGTGCATGCATGGTACCAAATATATGCCCAAACTTGTGTATAAATAAACAAATCGAAGCGGGAAAACATTGTGTACCTTTACCTGAAATAAATGTCATAGGGTCAAGCTATCAAACCTTAGGGGTTAAATTTGTATGTCATCACATATGTTTCTAATGATTAATAATTTTACCCTGATATCTATTTTCATCATGGAGATACAATGGCACACTTAGTTGGATGTTTGATCTTGACCTGATTTTTCGCTGACCCGTATTTTGTGAACTCGTGACCTGACGATCGTACAAATTCAAAAATGGAAATCAGCGCCAAGGATAAACCATATTACATTTTGGAGCGAAATATGAGAGGGTGTGGTATACATTTACACCACTACCTTGCCCTCGAATTGCCCTATTCTCTCTTTCTCTCTCCATCGTTCCTGTTCTTCTCTCTTTGTCTTCCATCGTTCCTATTCTCTCTCCTTCTATCCATCGTTCCTCTTTCTGTCATCTCTGTCTACATTTATCTCACCCCCTCTAACCCTCCCCATCGCTCTTCCCTGTGCGAAGTGCCACGCCCCGTGGCCGCCGCAGTCCGGGCCAGTGCGGGGGCTAAGCTGGCACAGGCCGCGCTCCACCGTCTGCCGGCAGACAGCCGCAGCTTTACATAAGCCTGTCGTTGGGATTCGGCGTCGCTCGCCGGCTCCGGGGCTGCGTCAGAACGTCGGCACGTGTCTGGCAGGCTGACGGGGCACACAAGGGGCACTGTAACGCTGACCTGTACCGCTCTCCAGCCTGCTTCCTAGCCTCGCTAGCATCAGGAGGAGGCCCGGGTAAAATCGTCTATACTTCAGCAAGACTCGTCTATACTTTAGCAAGACTTCCCGCAGATTATAATTACTCGAGGCTTTTCTTTCCAAGATACCGTTCATTAATGAACGGTGTCTTCAAGACTGCTGAAGTCACTCTAAT
Organism: Chirona hameri; assembly: GCA_036785665.1. Classification (NCBI taxonomy): domain Eukaryota; kingdom Metazoa; phylum Arthropoda; class Thecostraca; order Balanomorpha; family Balanidae; genus Chirona; species Chirona hameri. The sequence continues at coordinate 25,422 of JAXIVJ010017370.1, forward strand.
CGTTTATCGAAAGTGCCCGAAGGCACTCCTTAATTAAATCGAGGCTGTGTACCGCTAATCTACCCGCAATCAGTGTTCCCCTCCCTATACAGCTTCCCCAACACGGAGCCCGATATGATGGCCAAGTTCGGGTCCATGAAGGCCGTCAGGGAAGCCATACTGTGAGGCTCGACATGGAAGTAGGTCAGTGGTGACGTCAGGTGACGTCATACATGCTGTACGCGCATTCGTCTCTGTGTGACACGTCTCTGTATAATATATCCGTGTATAACACGTCCCTGCTATGACACGTCCCTATATGACACGTCCCTATATGACACGTCCCTATATGACACGTCCCTATATGACACGTCCCTATATGACACGTCCCTATATGACACGTCCCTGCTATGACACACGCCCCTATATGACACGTCCCTATATGACACGTCCCTATATGACACGTCCCTATATGACACGTCCCTATATGACACGTCCCTATATGACACGTCCCTGCTATGACACGTCCCTATATGATACGTCTCTGTGTGACACGTCCCTGCTATGACACACGTCCCTATATGATACGTCCCTGCTATGACACGTCCCTGCTATGATACGTCCCTATATGATATGTCTCTGTATGACACGTCTCTGTATAATATATCCCTGTGTAACACGTCCCCATAATCTATATGACACGTCCCTGCTATGATATGTCTCTGCTATGATACGTCCCTGCTATGATACGTCCCTGCTATGCTACGTCCCTGATATGATACGTCTCTGTGTGACACGTCCCTATATGACACGTCCCTATATGACACGTCCCTATATGACACGTCCCTGCTATGACACACGTCCCTATATGACACGTCCCTGCTATGACACGTCCCTGCTATGACACGTCCCTATATGACACGTCCCTGCTATGACACGTCCCTATATGATA